>PITA01013381.1:0-57731 GCA_004023965.1 Spilogale gracilis | reverse complement strand
CCTCGATCCCAGGACCCTGAGATCATGACCTGAGCCCAAGGCAGAGGCTTTAACCCACTGAGCCACCCAGGCATCTGACCAAACACCTTTTTATGTTTATCTGTGATGTGTGCACTTCCTGTTAAAGACTTTTGCTCATTTTTGGCAAAAATTGTCTGCTTTATTTGTAGGAATTCTTTATGTTCTGCATTGTCTTTTGTCACTTACATATGTTGTAAATATTTTATGTTGTTTTCTCCCTTTATGAGGTCTTTTGATGAAATGAAGGTCTTAATTTTAATGTAGTCAAAATTATGTCTTTTTGTTGGTTATTAAAGTCCACATATACACAGGAAATTTGGGCACATTGTTTTGTGAAATGCCTGACTTTTGCCCATTTTTCAACCAGTGCTTTCATGTTTTTTAAAGATTTTATTTATTTTTTTTTTTTTAAAGATTTTATTTATTTGAGAGAGAGAAACACAGCCACAGAGGGAACACAAGCAGGGGGAAGTGAGAGAGGGAGAAGCAGGCTTCCCGCCGAGCAGGGAACCTGATGTGGAACTCAATCCTGGGTCTCCGGGATCATGACCTGAGCCGAAGGCAGTTGCTTAACCAACTGAGCCACCCAGGCGCCCTGGGAGAGAGAAAATCTTAAGAAGGCTCCATGCCCAGAGCAGAGTGCGGCAGGGGGCTTGATCTCATGACCCTGAGATAATGATCTGAGTCAAAATCAAAAGTCAGCCGCTTAACTCATTGAGTCACCCATGTGCTCCAGTTGCTTTTTTTAAAAAAATATGTAGGGTTTTATCCAAATATTTTATTTATTTGACAGAGAGATATACGGTGAGACAGGGAACATAAGCAAGGGGAGTGAGAGAGGGAACACAAGGAAGGGGAGTGAGAGAGGGAGAAGCAGGCTTCCCACCAAGCAGGGAGCCTGATACGGGGCTTGATCCCGGGTCTCTGGGATCATGACCTGAGCCGAAGGCAGTCACTTAACCAACTGAGCCACCCAGGCGCCCCTAAAATATAGGTTTTTAGAAATTCTTCACTTATTCCAAATACAAGCCCTTTGCCAGACACACACATATATAGCAAATATCTTCTCCCACTCTTTAGCTTGCCTTTGCACTCTCTTTAAATGATATCTTTTGGTGAAGAAAGCTCTTAATTTTATTAGAGTTTAAGTTATCAATTATTTTGTTTATGGCTGGTGCTTTTTGTGTCTTATTTAAGAAAGCTTTACCTTTCTTCAAGTTCAGAAAGATATTATTTCCCTATATTGAAAAAATACTGCTTGATCTTTCCAAGTTTTAGGATAATCCATCTGGAATTTTTATATGATTGTGAGGTAGGGATTAAGTTTAATATTCTTTTTCATATGAATATTCAGTTGATTCACACTAAGACCCTCCTTTCTGTACTACACAGCAATATAGTCTTTGTCATCTATCAGGTGACGCTATTCAACCTGTCTTTGAACTCTCCGTGCTGTTCCATTGGTTTATCCGTCCATTGTTGGAACAAAACCACATGGTCTAAATTTCCACAGCTTTATAACAGGTCACGGTATTTAGCAGTGTTATTGTTCAGCTTTGTTCTTCCTTTAAATTGCCGTAGCTATTTTTAAACCTATGCATTGCCATCTAAATATTAGAATGAGCTCAATCAAAATTTTGTGTCAATCTTTTAATCAAAAATATGCTGGGATTTTGAGATTACAGTGAATCTGTAAGTTGGGGAAGAATGAACATTTTTGTTAATTAGCATTGTATTTATTTGGATTTCCTTTAATTTCTCTTAAAATTAGTAGTATCCAGTGAAAGGTCTTTCACATTGTTAGATTTACTTCCATGTGTTTGATGTTTTTTGTATTATTATTACTTTATTATTTTTTAAAGATTTTATGTATTTATTTGACAGAAACACAGCCAGAGAGGGAACACAAGCAAGGGGAGAGAGGGGAAGCAGTCTTCCCACCAAGCAGGGAGCCCGATGTGGGACTCGATCCCAGGTCTCCGGGATCATGACCTGAGCCGAAGGCAGTCGCCCAACCGAGCCACCCAGGCGCCCCAATAGTTGTATCTTTAGTATCCACTCAGGTTCAAAATATTTTCTAATTTCTATTGTATCCTTCTTTGATTCAACAGTTATTTGAAAGTGCAGTGTTTAATTTCCAATAACAGGCTTTCTTAATAATCCCGTTCCTTATTGAATTCTACCTCAAATGCACTGTAGTCAGATAATACACAGTAAAAGATTTCAGTCTTTTAATATTTGGAGATTTTGGGGCACCTGGGTGGCTCAGTCGGTTTAAGTGTCTGCCTTCAGCTCAGGTCATGATCTCAGGGTCCTGGAATCGAGCCCCATGTCAGGTTCCCTGCTAAGCAGTCTGCTTGTCCCTCTCCCTGTCCCTCTACCCACCCCTCTGCTCATGCTTTCTTTCAAATTAATAAATCTTAAAAAAGATATTTCCATTTTCTTCTGGAAGCTTGATTTAGCTTTCACATTTAGGTCAATGACCCACTTCACATTTTGTGTGCATTGTAGGAGTTAGGGGTTTTTTCCTATATAGAAACTTTCTTTCTCTGGCACTATTTTTTTTAACTTGGTAGTGCTTAGTTTGTTTTTACTGAAATAGCATAATGGGGGTGTAGGATCAGCCAATGAGTTCAGAAACAAAAATACACTGCATATCTGGGTCTCCATTTGTGAGTATTTACAACTATTCTAACAGAATTGTTAAAGGTTTTATGATGTGCTGAACACAATACCATGTGGTTCTGTTGATGCTTGGGTGGGAAATTCTCAAATTCTACTGGGAACTTTCTTCTAGGGACTTTTTTTTTTTTTTGGTAGTTGACAATGTTACATTAGTTTCAAGTGTCCAACCCAAGTCTATATGTATGTTATGGTAGCTCAAATGTAGCTACCACCTGTCATCATACAACACTATTACAATATCACCGACTATATTCCCTATATTTACTTTAAAAAAATCAACCTTTCATGGAGAGTTGCATGAACAAATCATGAAGTGACTCATATATTTCTGCTTCAGTTGTTTTATCCACATTACAGCATAATTCTTATTTAATAACTTTGGTTAACAATTTTTTTTTAAAGTAATCTCTATCCCTGTGGGGCTCAAACCCACAACTCCAAGAGCAAAAGTCACATGTTCTACTGAATGAGCCAGCCAGCTACCCAATTAATAATTCTTTAAATTATTTCTGTTCAAATAACTGGTGTCATTTCTGCCTCCTGATTAGAATCTGGTAGGCTGGCAAAGGGCTAGTACCCACAACATTTAAGAACTATGAATCAGGGGTGCCTGGGTGGCTCAGTGGTTAAGCCTCTGCCTTCAGCTCATGATCCCAGAGTCCCAGGATCAAGCCTCGCATCAGGCTGCCTGCTTGGTGGAAAGCCTGCTTCTTCCTTTCTCACTCCTGCTTGCGTTCCCTCTCTGGCTGTTTCTCTGTCAAATAAATAAAATCCTTGGGAAAAAACAAACAAACTGTGAATCAATACGCAAGTTGTCACTGGTACATAAGCAGACTCTATATACCCACCAAAAGACAGAGAAATGTTCATAACACTTTTTTGTTAACAGCCAAAACTTTGGAACAACCCAAATGCCTGATGAAAGTTCAAAGGAAATTGGGGTGCCTGGGTGGCTCAGTCAGTTAATCGTCTGCCTTTGGTGCAGGTCATAATCCCAGAGTCCTGGGATCGAATCTCATATTGGGCTCCCTGCTCAGTGGAGAGTCTGCTTCTTCCTCTCCTTCTACCTCTGCCCCCCACCTGTGCTCTCTCAAATAAAATCTCTCTATAAAAAAAGTTAAACATAAACTATACTAAAACTACAACGTAGCAATGACAATGAACAATCTATCATACACGTAATTATATGGATTACTTTAACAATGTTAAAAGAAAGCCACTCAAAAGAGTATATGAAATGAGTTTACAAAGAAACAAAAGAAAGAAAAACCATGTGTTGCCAGTACAGTGGTTACTACAGGTAGGGAGTTGTGGAGAGGTAGAGACGAGAAGGGAGAGGGTTCTGGGGAATTGGTAATATTGTTTCTTGAACCATTTGGGGCTGCACAGTCTCATTTTAGACACAAACCAAAATCCTTCCTTAACATATTGCCCTATTCTTAGAGCTGTCTACACTTCTGTCCCTGTCACAACATTGAAATTCTCACCAAAGTCATCTGATGGCGGATTTAACAGATGTCATTTCTCTGCCCACATTTACACAGCATAACTATATGGACACTCTTCTTAAAATGCTCTCTTGAGTGACAATGCATTCTCCTGGTCTTCTTACATCACTCAATCCTTGAATACATTCACCCTTAGCTCTTTTTCACTTCTAAATCTGTGGAAGGTATTATATATTCCTGTCACTTGTAATTTATAGATTTCTTACAGACTCCCAACTATTCCCAGTTTCTCTCCTAAGCTTCAGAACATACTGCCAATAGACAATCTCTATTTGAATTTATTCACATAGTATCTAAATACTTACTATGTGCTAAGTACGTGTTAGGTGCTAGAGTTTCTCAGAGGGATATCAAATTCAGTGTATTCAAAGTCTGTCTTCTTTCTCATATTTAGTCTTCCTTCAGAATTCTTTCAGTGATTGGCACCACCTTCCACTAGACCAACCAAGTAAAAGACTTTTTTTTTTTAAGTATCCCTCTCTAACTATCTTATTAATCAAATCTGTTGGACTTACCTCTGAAAGATAAATCTACTTATCTTCCCAGTCTCACTGCTGTTCATTCACATTTTATAATTTTTGGAATGATGAACAGATGAAAATGAACAAAGACATATCCATATGAATTCCAAAGCAATATTTAACATTGTTCCCAACTGGTATAGCACAGCCAAATTAAATATTCATATAACCCATCAGTTTAAGACAGTTGTTAAGAACTACACAAAAACGAACCCCGCAATCATCCCTGACTCCTGGTACCCAATCTTTTGTAGTACCTTCTCCATTTTAATGGTCATTTGTATCTGTAAGACCAATACAACATATAGCAAAGTGATGGTGTGTCATTTCCAAGAGTAGGTTATGTAAATGCTGTGTCTTCCTTCAATCATGAATGCACTTTCTCTCTTGGACTACTCTGGCAAAAGCCAGCTGCCACATCATGAGGGGACACAGATAACCTATGTCTCTCCCCCGCACAGCTGGAGGAACTCAGTAAGGAACCTCAAAGGCCTACCAATCAAACTGTGAGCTTGATTAAGATTCTGCCCTATGGGGCACCTGGGGTGGCTTAGTCGTTAAGCGTCTGCCTTCGGGCCAGGTCATGATCCTGGAGTCCCAGGATCAAGACCCATATCAGGCTCTCTGCTCAGCAGGAAGCCTGTTTTTCCCTCTCTCACTCCCCCTGCTTGTGTTCCCTCTCTAGCTGTGTTTGTCAAATAAATAAAAATCTTAAAAAAAAAAAAGATTCTGCCCTAGTCAAGCTTTCAGAAGATACTGCAGCCCTGGCTGACGGTTTAAGTACAAAGTCACAAGACTTTGAGTCACAACCACACACACAACCAAGTCACTCCCTGACTTCTGACCTACAGAAATGGCAATAAATTGTTAAGTCTTGATTACAAACCAACAGATAACTTACTTATTCTAATTAAACCATAGCTGTGATAAACTAAAATTTCTGTAACTGGGACAAATAAACAGGTATATTTTACACTGCCTCAGTTTCAAATTATGCACTATCACAAGAGCGTTAAATTCTCAACTACAGAGTCCATCGTGATCTAGGACATTAGAGTTTGATTTGTATTTTCATAACTTACTCCCCCCCAAAATCTGACAGATGTTTGGTTCTTTCACTTACAAGGGTTAAACATTATTTATCTCAATAAGGTAAAGAAAACTGGCAACAATATTTAAACTGCTGAAAAACGTATATTGTTATTAGTTAATGGAATAATTTTTTATTTTTTATAACTATTTCTCATAAGAATGCCCAAGACAAATCCAAAGATATTTCTAAAACTGTATCCTGTGCTGAAAAAAAAATTATACCTGGCACAAACACATCAAGTCAGTATTTGTTCAAGCAGGTGGTAAAATTTTACAAGCAATCAATTTCAAAACACTGTGAATATAGCATAAATGCCTTCAAATGTCAGCTAAACTAATGATTCTATACCAGAACACAATGGAATCAATCTGTTGGAATTGCCCTGCACTTAAGACTCGGGGTCTCCTCTACTTCCTTCCCAAATCTTTGGTGGAAGGATGGCATATGAATTCTGAAAAGCAGCACAGGACTGCTAATTCAAGATGACAGCCTGCCCACATAGCTTCTTCCTGTTGAGATTCTATTACTGAAAAGGGATTTAAAAATGTTTACCACAATGACAGAATGGGAGAGTAGTGAGATGTCGAAGACAATCTATTTCAAAAAACAGTATGAAGATGGAAAATAGATTAAGAAACAAATCCTCAACAAAAAAGGTAAGAATATGCAATAGGAAAAAGACAGTCTCTTCAACAAATGGTGCTGGGAAAACTGGATCACTTTCTTACACTGTACACAAAATAATCTCAAAATGGATTAAGAACCTAAATGTAAGAACTGAAACCATAAAAATCCTAGAAGAAAGCACAGGCAGTAATTTCTCTGACATTAACCACAGCAACATTTTTTTCTACAATGTCTCCAGAGGTAGGGGAAACAAAAGCAAAAATAAACTATTGGGAGTACATGGAAAAAAAAAAAGCTTCAGCTTAGCAAAGGAAACAAATCAACAGAAGGCAACCTACTGAATGGGAGAAGATATTTGCAAATGACATATCCAATAAAGGGTTAGTAGCCAAAATATATAAAGAACTTATACAACACACACACACACACACACACACACACACACACAATCCAATTAAAAATGGGCATAAGACATGAACAGACATCTTTCCAAAGGTGACCTGTAGCCCAACAGATGCATGAAGATGCTCAATATCACTCATCACCAGGGAAATGCAAATCAAAACCATAATGAAATACCACCTTAACCTACCAGAAAGTAAAAAACTCAAGAAGTACTGGCAAGGATGTGGAGAAAAAGGAACTCTCATGCACTGTTGGTGGGACTGCAACTGATATAGCCACTGTGGAGAACAGTATGGAGATTTCACCAAAAATTAAAAACAGAACTACACTATGATTCAGTAATTCCAGTACTGGGTATTTACCCAAAGAATATGAAAACTCTAATTTGAAAGGATATATGCACCCCTGGGTTTACTGAAGCATTCCTTACAACAGTCAAACTATGGAAACAGTCCAAGTGTTTGTTGATAAATGGATAAAAGATGTATATACGTATACATAATGGAATTATTGTTATAAGAAAGAAGGAAATCTTGCCATTTGCAATAATATGGATGGATCTAGAGAATATAATCCTAAGTGAAATAAGCCAACCAAAGACAAATATCACATGTATATGGCCTGGGTCGCTCAGTCGGTTAGATGTCCAACTCCTGACCTTGGCTGAGATCTTGATCTCACAATTGTGAGTTTGAAACCTACATAGGCTGCATGCTAGGTGTGGAACCTATTTAAAAAAAACCAAAAACCCATATGATTTCAACTTATATGTGGAATTTAAGGAAAAAAACAAGTGAACAAAGAAAGACAAACCAAAAAGGGACTCTTTAACTATGGAGAAGAGATGGTTCCCAAAGGGGAGGTGGGTGAGGAATGAGTGAAACAGGTGAAAGGGATTAAGTGTACACTTATCTTAATGAACACTGATAAATATATAGAATTGCTGAATCACTATATTGTACACCTGAAACTAATATAACACTAAGTTAACTATACCAGGGTTAAAAAATGTGAAACTTAAAGAGGAAAAAACAGGGTATCAAATAAGATATAAATCTGAAAATAACATATTTAAGGAAATTAACAAGTGTTATTTTGAAATGTTTCATTTATTTTTATTTTTTTTTTAAGATTTTATTTATTTGACAGAGAGAGAAAGAGCAAGAGCAGGAACACAAGCAGGAAGGAATGGGGAGAGGGAGAAGCAGGCTTCGCGCCAAGCAGGCAGCCCAATGTGGGGCTCCATCCCAGGACTCTGGGATCATGACCTGAACCCAAGGCAGATGTTTACAAGACTGAGCCATCCAGGCGCCCCCGTTTCATTTATGTTTTTAAAGTTTATTTATTTATAGTAATCTCTACACCCAATGTGGGTATCTAGTTCACAACCCCAATACCAAGAGTCACAAGTTCCACTGAGTGAACCAGCCAGGAGCCCCTGAAATTAAATTTAAGGAGAAAAAGGGATAGTATTTATGCACTTAAAAGTTGGTATATAGATGATGGCGAGTAGGAGGACCCTGAGTTCACCTCTTGCCTCACGGCAGCCTAGAGAACAACCACATCGGCAGAAATAACCCAGACAGCAACCAGGAAGCTGGCAGAACAGACTCTCCACGGCCACAGAGAAGCAGATCCACCCTTCCAATTGCTCCTGGCAAAATCTCAAAGAGGTACCACAAGCCTAGCAGCATGCAAGCAGCCCAGACAAGGGCCAGCACCACACCAAAGTCAGTCCTGCTCCAGGGAGAGGGGAGAATAACAAAACACCAGTTTGTGACCCCGGCAGTGGGCTGGGGGTGGGCAGCAGGCTGACTGCAGGTCCCACCCACCACAAAAGCTTCTCAGGAAACCACACAAGGAAAATGCTTGTTAGTTTGGTGCTACTTCATCTCTGGCAAACACCTGGTCTGACTCAACTCAAGCCCAAGGCAGCACTCAACCAGCCCACTAACACCACAGGCACCAGACTCTGCCCACGACAGACAGACAGTCATCGCAAGCTGGACTCAAGGCAAACACAGCTCTGCCACGATGGTAGGGCACCCCTGCAGCAACCCACATAGGAGATACCCACTGTGGTGAAAAGGGGAACTGCGCTACAGACCTTTTCTTTATAAAGCCACTACTTCCAAGTGAGGGAGACACAGATGACTTTTCTAACACAGAAACAAAGCAAGAGACAGAATGAGGAGACAGAATATGTTCCAAATGAAAGAAAAGAACAAAATCAGAGCAAGAGACCCAAGTGGAAGAGACAAGAAATTATGTCTGATAGAGAATTTAAAGTAATGCCCATAAAGATACTCAATGAACTTGAGAAAAGAGTGCAGGACCTCCATGAGACCCTCCACCAATAGATGTAGAAAAGAACTAGTTACAGATACTGGACTCACTAAATGGAAATAAAAATAGAACACCCGGAATAAATAGCAAACGAGAAAGTAGAACGGATCATTCACCTGGAGGACAGGGTAATGGAAGGTAATCAAGCTGAGCAGATGAGCAGGGAAAAAATATGCAAAATGAGAACAGACCTAGGGAACTCAGCAACACTGTCAAGCCTAACAGTCACATGATAGGGATCCTAGAAGAAAAGAACAGGGGGCAGAAGATCTGTCTGAAGAAATAATAGCTAAAAACTTCCTGAACCTGGAGAAGGAAAGAGATATCTAGATCCAGGAGGCACAGAGCCCTCAACAAAACCAACCCAAAGAGGTCTGTACCAAAACACAAAGTGAATAAGATGGCCAAAAGTAGTGATAAAGAGAGAATTTTAAAAGCAGCAAGAGAAAGGAAAGCAGTGACATACAAGGGAAACCCCATAGGGCTATTTTTTTTTTTTTTAAGATTTTATTTATTTGACAGCAAGAGAGATCACCAATAGGCAGAGAGGCAGGCAGAGAGAGAGGAGGAAGCAGCCTCCCTGCCAAGCAGAGAGCCCGATGCGGGCCTCGATCCCAGGACCCTGAGATCATGACCTGAGCCGAAGGCAGAGGCCTTAACCCACTGAGCCACCCAGGCGCCCTATCAGTGGATTTTTTAGGATAAACTCCACAGGCCAGAAGGAAAAGGCATGATAAATTCTAATTGCTAAAAGGAAAAAATCTAAAGCCAAGAATACTCTATCCCGCAAGGCTTTCATTTAGAATAGGAGAGTTTTCCCAGAAAAACAAAAGTTAAAAGCAAAACCAGCCATGTCTGTGTCCCACATGATGCCATCAACCTGAAGGTCGCAAATTCAGTCCAGCCACCTTCCTGCCCGAGTCAGCATGCACAGCCTGCCACCCGCTCAATGCTAAATCAACACACCTTCACCTCAGATTGCCAAGGGTTCAAACTGGCTCTCCTCCTCTCAAATTCCAGCCCCTGTGCTCAAGTTTGTGCACAAAAGTGGGCATAATTGTAACAGTACAATGAAGTAACCCAGTGACACTAATTCTGTGGGATATATAATGGACAAAAGGAGTGTGCTAGGCTGAGAACATCTCCAACAAGCACATCACAGATACATATAGCATGATTCTAGTTAGTAAAAGAAACAAACCTTGGTAAAACAAGATGAAATCAGAGAGGGAGACAAACCATAAGTGACTCTTAAGTATAGGAAAAAAAATGAGGGTTGCTGGAGGGGAGGGGGCATGGAGATGGAGTAACTGGGTGATAGGCATTAAGGGGGGCACTTGAGGGAATGAACACTGGGTGTTATATGCAACTGATGAATCACTGAACGCTACCTCTGAAACTAATATTATACTATGTTAATTAATTAAATTTAAATTTAAAAAAGGACCTCTTCCAAAAGTTGGTATATAATTAATGATTGGATAGGGTGATACTGATCAATATATTTTAATGTACTATGATTATGATGCCGAACTAAAAATAACTTTCAGCAAAACTTGGACTTTGGACAGAGATCCCACTATTTATGAAGAATATTTGGTCTTTAGTATAAACAACATTACCCCATAATTATATAATGTGATAAATCACTGCAACAGCAATCATATTAAAATAAACAAATGTATTAAAGTAACATGTACACACTAATTTATACAATGCATTATGTCAAATTTATTTTAAAAAAATTAAATGCCTACAGAGAAAGATTAAAACGAGAAGTGGATCTTAAAGAACCCCTAATGAAATTTGGAACTTAGAGGCACCAATACTGTGGAAGGAGCAAGGCAGAACAAGAAAATGGGTACAGAGTATATATGTGGGATGTTGGTCTTTCATGTCCCTTCTGCCATATCATACATATGTAACCAGACCCATCATTTCCCAGCTGTATAAACGTCAACAAGTTTGTTAACCCCTCTAAGCATTACTTTCCTCATCTGTAATGAGACAGTAAGAAAATACCTACTTCATAGGATTATCACCAGGATTAAGTAAGTCAATACATATTACGGGCATAAAGCAGTATGTAGCACATGGTAAACATGGAATAAGCAGGGTAATTCTTTGATGCTATGTGCTTTCTAATTAATTATAGGATATATATTACTTTAAGAATCACTAATTTAAATAAACTCACCTTTGGGGAACACATGAATGATGGAAAGAGAAAACCACTTTCATCTCATGAACACAGCTCCATGATAATATACCTTGGCAACACTTTTGCTTAATCTCAAAGCAAGACTAACAATGAGTGTCAGATATTAAGTACTAAGACAGTACAACTGAGGGGAAAAAAAGGAAAAGGAGACTGAAAAGAGTATATTATATTTATTCTATTACTGTATTGTAGAGTGGGAGAGGTGCCTTTGAAAGCTTCCCTCTGAGATGGTGAGTATAATGGCTATACACTGCTTATCCATGAACAAATGAGTTGATTATGAAATGATTAGAAGCAAAACATAAAAGGAGAAGACTGAAATGAGAACTAAAACTCAAAAATCCATAAAAATCACCTAAGAAACATTATCAGGTATCTTAGGTTGTGCTATCTTAAAAGCATTTATTACAATGACAAAACTAGAGGTTAATTACACTTTTTATTATTGAATTATATTGTAAAGTCTACATCTACAATTTAATCAGGAAGAAATGCTTTGCATTTACATCAAAGATACATTTATTCTAGTGGAATAAAACAGACACAGACAAAAGACCAAGTACACATTAAAAGGGGAAAAAAAAAAAAGACTACATGTTTTACCTGGTCCTTCTTTTACTATTCTGGACCATACCTTTCTATTACAGAATTGATCTTACATACATATAAGTTCAATTTATTTTCCCATATTTTTAAACATTAAACACAGCTTCTCACAATTTTTAATCAAAAAGAAAAGACTGGAAACTATATGGGAAGTAAAATTTAGAAACAAGGAAAAAGCAGACTGCTATTACTGTACTGCAGAAAAGAGTAAAACGTGCCCCCTCTGTGGCTCATCTCAAAGAAACATTTTTACTCAGAGAGGCAAGCATTTCTGATCTAGGAGTAAGTTTCCCACTCTCTCACGGGACCAGAGGTACAGAAGTTTCTGGTCAGTTGCAAAGTAAGTGAAAATGTCTACAAAATACTTCAAAGCTAAGCATCAGAATACAACTAATGAAATCAAAATTGTGTGCTGGTCTAAATATACATATTAAGCTTTTTGCTTTTTAAAAAGTATCTTTTTATTTCAGATGATATTTAAAATAACTTATATTTTTAGTGTGCTTTATGGTCAATGACTGTAAAGTTGAAATTCAAATGAGTAAGTTTAAATTTTTGTTTTACTTGATTCTACTAAAGTTTCAGTTACTTACTACTTTACTTAACCAAGTTATACATGAGGTAAGTTTTAGCTAAAAAACAAAATAAATCAAGCACAAAGATAAGTTAACCATTTCAAGACTACACAAAAATCATAATGCCCACTTCATATTCAGAGTTTATAAACTTATGTATTAACTACTTTGTATCTAAGAAAAGTTTACTATGTAATTTTAAAGTAAACACTTTTTGTACTTTTAAATCAAATTCTGTTGGAAAATGTAGGGCAAAGAAAACCTGGAAAGTGTTGTTTTCGGTAACAGAAGACAATGAGAAAATGAATCCAAATGGAACCTCAGACCAGTGTTTAAAGTTTCTAACTTCTAAACAGACACACACATTTATCTAAAAAATATTTTGGTAGCAAATTGGATTGACAGAATAAATGTTTTGCTGTAAATAAAAATTTCCGATTACAGCCTTATAGCTAGCTGAACAGTTTCTAAAAACATGTACAGCCAGCTAACAAGTCTCTAAACCATGTATATGTTGCACTAAAGATCCCTGCTAAAATATCAACAGCATTTAAATGGGTCTTACTGAAGTAGGACATTCATGATACTAGAAATCTTTCAAAAAGTGAGTACAACAGGACAATAATATTACTATTAATAAAAGTTACAGAAGAGATTATTGCTGTATGCTCCCCGGTAAACACAGCAAACCTGTGGCAGTTATAAAAAGTACAACCCAAGTTACTTTTTTTCTTACCAAATTTCATGTTTCACATATCTCTAAAGTTTTTATACAGCAGAGAATTCTTAAAATCTTTTCTGTAAGAATTCAAAGTATTTAAATGTGTAGCTTCACATTATACTACCATGTTTTGCCCTTCTTGTTTCCCAAATACACAAAAACAATTTACATTTTTCTCAAAAGTGAAATAAGATGTCCACATTAAAAAAATAAAGCCTACAAAAAAGTCCAGAGCTAAAAAAGATTATTCATATGGCACGAAGTGATCTCCTACTAATCCAAAGTCCAAACATTTAAATGAAGTCCATTTATATATCCTGTTTGCTTTTCAATGGAATACTACTTTTATTGAGGTGAAATCACAATATTTTTAGTTCTCAACAAGTGTACACATATGTTTTTTATACAGTTATTAGAAAAAATAGGAGACCAAATTGAGTGTGCCAAAGAGTTATCATTCAGATGGTATCATTCAGACTTTTCCAGAGTCATTAGAAAGAAAATTAATGAATGGATTTCCTTGGTTGGTTTCCATAGCTTGATAGACCAAAAACAAAAAAATGGCCACAATAACAAACAGCAAAATTTTTATCCACATGGGAATAGAGCGTCTCTTTTTTGTCTTTTCTGACTTGACATCTGCCAAGGGAACATACTTAGGAATATATTTAGATGAAAAAGATTCCTCCATCCTGAAATCACTGAGTTCTAATGGCCGGCCTGCAGCCCCTTTGATTGGTCTGCGGCAACTAGCACTGTTGGGAGTGAAAATAGGAAGGAAAAAAAAATTTAGATAAAAGTCATGATTTCAATATATAATATAAAATACAAAATGTCATTACCACTCCTAATTTCAAACACATTCCTTGAGATAACAGAAAACTGTCACATGTAAACAGTGAGGTTAACCTATTTAAAATCTCTATACATTTTTCATTTAAAATGTTGGATGCTCATTCCATTAAAAAATAACATTCAGAACATTGGTAAATATTCACTAAACCTGTCTTCTTTTCAGGGCCAGTATTAGGAGACAGAAGAAAAAATAAGGTAGTTTCGCTGTGATTCTTACAGTCAGGAAACAAGAGGAACCTCCAGGAAAAACAAGTATTTCCTCCTTACTATGTTTTTGTTTAGAGAAAAATTAGAATTAGATGGTAGGCAAATAATTTATAATACTTCAGCTTATCCAAGTTAACTTTGATTCTGACTCAACTTTCAAGAATATGAACCGGTGACTTAAGAAATGCTGCTCTCAAAAGAACAATTTAATTCTGAGAACACAGGTACAACAAATGTGTGAAGAATTAAAAATTAAAATTCCTATTATATGCTAACCACACTTCAATTAAAATTAAATACATAAAAATGCCCTAGCAGAATACACTAATTCTTGTTTTAATGTATCTAAATACCTAATTCCTGTTGGTGTAGATGCTTCAAAGGGAAACATTTCCTTAAGAATATCCCTTTCTATTCTTCTTTCCTCTGTTTTTTCTCCCACCTAATAAGAAACAAACAACCACAAGTTAACATTTAGTGTAAATGTGCAATTAAAACATAATTTAAAAAAAAGTTTCAGAGAACAGAGTGCATTCAAGTCTTCCCAGCTTTACCACTGCCCTTTCTAAATTCATCATTAGCTAAGTATCCATACACTTTCAAAGCTCTTCAAATTTCTTCAATATGGAGATATGTTAATGTGGTAATAGGGGATTGCCACACATTCGAGCAAGTCTTTTAAAAAAAACCAACAAAATCCGAACCCCACAAAAATAAGATTCAGTACAGCTAATATGGCAGCATTAAGTTCCCCCACTGGATTTTCCCATGCTTTTCATTACTATTAAGAGTATACTGTTTCTTCTGTTAAGAATTTTGTAATAAAATAAATGATGAAATATGGAAGATATCAAATTAACATGGTCAAGTCAATCTTCCTAACTTAAAAAACCATAAAATGATTTTTTAAACAAACTGTTTTGCTGTTTACCGTTAGGCCCAGATCAAAACAACGTTTGGTGAAAATTCATTAAAATTATAATGCATCATGCAGTTAGTACTTAAAAGCTTAATTATATAGGAGTCAACCAATTCAAGCATCATACAAAGAAAGTCACATTAAAGTCCCATTATTTGACCTTTCAGTGAAAGACAGTATAGCCTTCCCAACAGCCCAGTAACACTTTTCAACCCACCTCCATAACAAAGAGAACATATTAGAAGCAGCAAAAAAATGAACATCCCCTTGAAAAGTGGAACTTAAGAGGCACACAGTAGCAAGCAGATAGTATTAGCATATCATACTAGTTACTTTTGATTGTCACTAATAAAAGTATGTCTTCAAATACACACACACACACACACACACACACACACACACACACACACACTCCACCCCACCCAGTTAAGAAAGCTCTGCTCCCTCCCACTGCAAGAAACAAATATATAAAAAAAAAATCTCCTCTTATAAAAGATCAATGATAGCATCGATCTAAATTTTATGCATTTACTTCAGCTCTTGTCAATGGTTTCTTTGGTGTTCTTCTGGGTATGTCTGAGAATTCAGTGATTGGCAGAATAGGAGCTGCATGCTTGAAATTTCCAGTCACCCTATTGACAACCTGCCAAGATTCAAATTATTCAAATTATCCAAACATAACAAAGACATGTAAAAAGAAAAAAAAGAAACTCTATTTCTGTAATATTTGAAAACTTTCCCTTAATAAAAATTTAGGCAAAAGAACCTAGAAATGAACATATTCAGTGCTTCTCATGTGAAGTCTTAGCACTCTATAAATATTTTAGCAAAAAAGTTTCCTTATAAAACTTAGATGTAGGATTCTTGTACAAATTTAATATATATAACTTGGCTATACTGAAAAATTCTAAAATGTAGAATTATATGGGGGAAATGAGTTTAAAATATAATTGTTTACAACACAAGTTTGAGATTTGCCAAAATTTACCACCTCCCCAATTCTAATTAAAGGGTAATTTACAAAGAATACCACTTGTATAGTTTATGAAACATATTTACTAAGGTTTCGTTGCTTGAAGCCATTATAGTTTCAGCTATGGGAGTACTCTCTGAAATTACTGCACCATCTATACGAAAATGTTCTGAAGTTTCCACCTGTTAGTTTGAAAACAAAACAAAAACAATAAATATAAAATAATCACTAAAACCCTACCAATCTAAAAACCCAATTCTAAGGAATAACCCTTGCATCACCCTTTTCCTTGGAGTTCTTCTCGACCCTCTTGTGGATTCCCTAGTTAATGCCTGCAGAGGTCCGCCTTTTGAAGATCCACTTGTCCATTCAGTCTCAGTTATTCCAGCTTGAGAATAGCTCTATTCAAGCATCGACACATTAAAAAAGTCATATTCTAACATCAAACACCTTAATAATGGCCATTAGCTAGCACATCGAGAGTCATGAAAAATCTCCAAATGCCAGCTTTTGCATGCCCTCAAAATATTTCTGAAGGTATTGACTGAACCAATATATAGGCACCGAAAAACACTTAAACTATGGTAAAATACACAGGAGCTCACAAATTGTAATAAAGCAAGAAGAAAAAAAGCACATAATTTATCACCAGCTCCTTCTGTGACTTGCTGTTTGCTATTTGGCTCTCGTGTCACACTGCATCTCTTTGGCTGTCTAAACAAAAAGTAGGCTGATCATGACTTACAATAAAGTCACTTACTGTAACAAGGCAATTTCCTTTAAAAACAAAATAAAATTTTGTAATTGTTAGCACAAATTAAACATTATCCTTTTCAAGTAGTTAGGATTATTTAAATAGGTTCAGTTTAAATTATAATCTACACACAGCTATCTGAATTTAAAAGTTCCCAGGTGTCAAACTTTTCTTAGAAACAGATATTAATATTGAGCAACAAAAACCTGGTGGTCACTTCTTTCACAAACTGGCAAGCCTATAATATCAATGCCAAACCCAAGTTCTTACCCACTCCTCACTACAGAAAGAGAGCATTAGTGATTGGTTACTGGTATCTTCCAGTCCCAGATTCCTGTCTCCCTGAAAAGGCAAACTGATTTTTCCTCATTTAAAAAATAATTTAGTAGTCCTTACATAATAGTTTGAAAACCACCAGACTAATACTTCTCAAACTATAATACGTATATTAATCACCTGGAGCTTTTGTTCAAATGCAGGTTCTGATTCAGCAGCTCTGGGGTAGGGCCTGAGATTCTGCATTCCATGTAGCAATTTACTTAACTTTGAAAGCCACTATTACCAGATAAATTAACCAGAGAACATCCACCAATGATTAGTATTATACTGGAGTGTGCTTATATTGTCACTTCTGCTTTCAAGCTAATGTTTTATCTGAACAACTGACTTTTTGTATTCAAGTGAGTGACTATTAATTTTAAAGACGGATGTATTTTACTCTTATCCTGGGACAAGAGCACTTATCCAGTAAGAATACTTGTTTCATGGAAACATTACTACTAGAAACCCAAAAGGTACAAACACAGTCTCATATCTAATTTTGTATTTATCTATATTTGGGATTAACATGTAGAAGTTTCTTTTCAACTCACAACTGGAAACTCTGGGTTCCTTTTCTTGCTATCAACTAGGAAATATTTGCTGAATGCAAATTTAAGGTCAGTTAAATCTGTTAAGTTACATACAAATATGACAAATGCTCATTAATAGTTAAAATTCCCGATTATCTGAATAGAAAGGAACAATAGTTTGTATCTGAGGCTTTCTCAATCCTGGCAGCACAATTACCAACTGGGGAGCTTCTGAGAAATATGAAATGCCCCAAACTCTACCTTGGTCCAATTAAGTCAGAATCTCTTCCAGAAAGGCTTTGGAAATAGTTAATTTTTTTAACTCCTAAGGGGATTCTAATGTGCAGCCAGCATTGAGAATACCTGGTTTAAGATATTGTAACTGAACTGTGATGCCCAACCGACTAAGCCATCAAGGAGTCCCTAAAAACTACATTTTTTAAAAAAGATTTTTATTTATTTGAGAGACCGAGAGCAAGAGAGCGAGCGTAAGCAGGGGGAATGGCAGAGGAAGAGGGAGAAGCAGGCTTCGCATTGATCAGGGAGCCCAATGAGGGGCTTGATCCCAGGCCCTTGGGACCACGACCTGAGCTGAAGGCAGACGCTTAACTGGATGCGCCATGAGTCACCAGGCACCCCTACATTTCTTGAAAGGGCTAATAAAACTGATAAAATACAAAGACCAGATATTTTCCTTGTCCATGAAGGTAGGGGTGAGAGGAAATATTCCTCTTTCTTAAAATTGAGTTTTCTACCAAATTCCAGGATTTTTTTTCCATTTGTTTTATTTTGAACTGAAATAATCTCTTCATCAAAAATTTTACCAACATCTACTGAAACTATTATGGTTAATAAAAAAATAACACATTTACATTTCTACTAGTCATCTTTGACATTAAAGTCAAGTTCCATTTAAAGATTCTTTTATTTTCTTCTATGGAAGGAAACACAAATACACTAGTTGCCTGTGGGAATAGCTGGAAAAGGGTAGGAAAGAAACTTTTTTCTATAAATTATTTATACCTCCTTTTGTCCAGGTTTATTAAATTCTTTGGTTGAGGACTGTCAACTAGTTTTATTAGTTCTTTCACTATTATTATTATCTATTCAGAATTAATCATCTTCACAGAAAACTGACAACTTTTCACACACCAGAAAAGATATTCTGAAGACTTTTTCTACCAGTGTCCACTATAAACAAGTGAAAATTATCGACAGAAAAGAAATTCATTGCTATGTAAAATTAGTAGTTAATGTGATTGCTATATATTCTGTGTCCAAATACTAATTCAGCGTCACCTATTTTCAGCAATGTTCTGCAGCAACTCCTCTTAATTTATCAGGAAGTCAGCAGGAGAAACAAAAACTTTCTCACATTGCCTTTCAATAAGCTATCAGGTAAAAAAGAAAGTAGGCAGTAGAGGCACAAGAGAAGCAGGAGCTGGGCTACTAAGGGAGGCTCTAGATCTGTCAGTAAAAATATAAGCTCTAAATAAAAAGTTTACAAAAAACTAAGTTATAAAAAGAAATTGTATGATTAAAAGTCACTTTACTCTGAAGAACTACCAATTTAGTAATCTGGTTAACTCTTTTTTTTCCCCCCAAAACAGTGTCCTATCCCTCCATTGAGAAAGGTATGCTTATACATTGCTGGTGGGAATGCAAAATGCTTCAACTGTTATGCAGGGGATTTGATAACATTTAGCAAAATTACCCAGTAATTTCAATTCTAGATTTCCCCAAGATAAAGTGGCAAAAATATGAAATGATACATGTGAAAGACTGTTCATCAATTCATCGTTGCACTGCCTAAACAGTGTAACTGAAAATAATCCAAATATCCACCAAAAGGAAAGCAGCTAAATAAAATATAGTACATTCAAAAATGCAACGGCATGCAGTGGTACAGAGCAATGAGAAAGATGGCTATACTATATTCTGACATGGAGTGACCTTCGTGTTTAGATTACCAGAAAGGTAGAAATGTGCAAAGTTTACTGCCTTTTATGCAAGAAGGGGAGCAAAAATAAGTGTAAAAATCTATTTACTTATTGTTTTCAAAAAGAAAATATTAAACCAAAAATAATAGAAAGTTGCCTATAAATGGAAGGAACAGAGATAAAAGCCAGATTTCTGACTCCATTTTATTTTGCCTAAATAGAACTATATACATATTCAATATTAAAAAATAGTTCTGAAAGAAAATTCACTCAAGTGATTTTAAGCACAGTATTTTGAATTTATGCTCAAAAGACAAAACTGCAACCCCCCCCAAATTGCCATTTAGCAGCCTTATGACCAAGAGCACTGTTATTATTTAGAAATATCCATATAGTGATAACTACATAAGTCACATTATTTTAAGAACCAAGACACTCAGGATAAAAGATATAGGCAGAACACGCAGAAGGTATATAGCTCGCATACACAAATTTGATAAACTCATGATTTATTTTCTTAAGATTTAAGTACTCCTAGCTCTACCTAGTAAAAATGCCTAGAATGACAACCCAGCAGAAATGAACAACCTAGCACGAGGACTGTAGGTAGCCACCAAATAATATTTTCAATAAAAAGGATTAGGGTTCTTTGGAAAAATAGGCATTTGGTAAAAGGCAGGCACCATACATGAGCCTGGGACATCTCACTGTGGGAGAAAACAAGAAACTATCAAAGACAAACAGGGTCAGTAAAACACAGGAACCA
This sequence comes from Spilogale gracilis, assembly GCA_004023965.1. Lineage (NCBI taxonomy): Eukaryota > Metazoa > Chordata > Mammalia > Carnivora > Mephitidae > Spilogale > Spilogale gracilis. Next base: position 37,137 of record PITA01013381.1, on the reverse strand, counting down.
ACACAGAACAAGAGAAACCTAATGGCTAAAGATAGTACAAAGTGAACATGGCAAAAGATTCATGAGTGTAACTGGTCATAAATGAAATATATAAAAACCATACTAGTTAAAAAAGATTTTATTGATCATCTTCCAAAATGACTAGGCTTTAATTTGAAAGCTGGCAAATTATGCTGGCGCTCCTATGTGAATTTTATTTGAAGATAACTATGCAGGTCATGAAAGAAAAGTTCTTTATAAAAGAATTCCAGTCACAGATGTAATGGAATAAGAGAATGAGAAAAATCACTACTTTACAACCTCAAACAAAATAGTGGATCTAGGCAATAATCAAAAATGGCAGTCATACCCATTAAATGAAAGGGTGATGTGGAACTTTAAAATTAATGGATCATGCTTTCAACATCTGAACCTACTAATTTAGCATCATTTACCTCCTGAAATGATGGAATATGAAAACCAGAACACCATTTAGAAGTATTCATGTCAAAGAAACTGAACCTGAATCTAACCAATCTTCTAGATCTATGTATGCTGTTCAATATGGTAACTACTAGCCACATGTGGCTATTTAAATTTAAGTAACAGTAAAATTTTAGTTTCTCTACCACACAAGCCACATTCCAAGTATTCAATAGCCACATATGGCTAATGGCTACCACAATGGACAGGAGATATTAAAAAAACATTTCCATCATCACAGAAAGGTCTACTACACTACAGTTTTACTACAGGTCTAACTCCAGTCTACAGAAAGTACAGTTATAGAATAAGAGATTAAATGACACTTGCAGAAGCAATCTGCCAAATCCAGAATATAGGAAATTCTGGAGAGAACTGGCCTGGTTTCTTCACCAAATTAACGGAGGAGAAACTTGGCAGTGGAGATAGCTATAGGCTTAGGAGATAAGAACAAAATGAAAAAATACCAAACAGTATGTGTAGCTTGCTTGGATCCTGATTTGAGTAATTTAATCATAAAAGAGGTATTTCTGAAACTGGAGAGATTTGAACAGATTAGACATGAAAGAATTATTAATCTTATGAGGTGTGACAGTAGCATTGTTGTTACATATGCATATATGAAATTGCTATCTTTCAGAGATAAATACTGAAATACTGACATTTTAATGTGTGAAATGATGTCAGATTTGCTTTAATATATTTCAGCAAAAAAAGCAAAATAGCAAAACCAAAAGGATTTTAAAAAGCTGGAGGGTACAGGTGAAGATGAAACAAAACCAGTAAAATGTTAAACTTGTGAGGCTCTGTGACTAGAGAGGGTCATTAAACTCTTCCCTCCAATTTTCTTGATGTTTTGAATTTTGTATAAGGCCATCGTCACCTCCTAAATCTATTTACCCTGTCCCTCAGTTTGGATTCCCCAACTCAATTAAACCATCTATAATACCATCCTTCATCCCGGCTTTTAATCTATTATCTGAGCAGTCCAGCATTCTTGATGGCAGTATACCACCTTGCCTTCATACTGTGAACTAAAATTCTCCATACTTGTCTATTTCATTGTCCTTCACCAGATTTTCCTAGTTTCTCTTGCTCTAGTATTTCCTTATTCTTCAGCATGACCCTGTAGCTCTTCCCTAGTAATACAAGATAAAAGGGCAGTATCTTTATTCCAGTATTTGGTTCTATATTAAGCAAAATCTTTCACTGAGTGCTCTATACATTCTCCATAACTATCAAATTTATTTCTAATAAATATTTCTGAAGCTCAACTTATCAAGTACATCAAACTCAGACAGACATGGCTTAAGAAATCAAGAATTACTTCTGAGGATGAGTGACTTTAAAATGACAAAGAGAAAATGGAAAAGATAAATAACCAACTAGACAAATCTTACCAGCTAGACAAAATAAGGGTAAGGAAAATGACTCCAGGGATAGCTATCTTATACAGGTCAGCCAAATCAATGATAGATTAGTCAATAATTTGTCCTCTGTAAATTAATTCATTTATACCTGTGCTTATTAGTCCTCCCTTAGTTTCCTGTTTTCCTTTTGAAAAACTGTATTCTGCCTTACCCACAATGAAAAAGATAAATTTTCACCTCAGATAAGGAAATACAAGTGTGGTTTTATGAAGAGACTAGCTTCAGAGTTGAGGGAAAAGCCACAGAAGACAAGCAAAAGTAAAAGCAAAAGATTTCTAGTTAAAAATCTAGACAAAGATTAAACATAAAATCCTTCCCTTCCTTTAAAAAAATTACGCTTAGGCATTTATTTCCACCTTTTAAAATATTTCCCTTAAAAGGCAGCATAGTATGACTGGCTTTGAACCATGCTCAGCACAGAATCAAACACAAATGAGATTTATTAAACACTTGCTTTTGCACATAAGCACAGGCTATACTACTGACAAAAAAACACAAAGTTTAGATTTCTAATGCCATTTAATGAACAATGGAATGAACAATTCATTGAGTCCGCTGGAATTTAACCAAGGGCTAGGACATAAGCAAATTAGTGTTATCAGATTACTTATACCTGAACAGTGATCATAAAACTAAAGATACCTGATTGTGTTCAACTCTTCTTTGCTTGAGTGTTACTGGAGTCTTTGCTCTGCCCTTTAGTGGTTCTCTCTTCTCAAGCTTGAGCTCTATTTTAGAGTCTGGAAATAACATCGGAGAAACATTACTCTCTGAAATACACAATAAACGACAATGTCATCCCAACATTACTCTGGAAACTTGGTTTTAGGCACATTCTTATGTAAAACAAGTTTGCCTATTGGTTATGACCTCAATAGACCATGACTGTTCAGCTGCAATTTCTATCTTTAAAAACTTTACTTTCCCATTCTTATTTTATTCCATTTTTGTTCACCTCCCCGACTCCTTTATCTGTTTACCACTACTTCCTATTCTTTCCTTTTTCTGGAACTAATAGCCTAAAACATGAAGTGAATTCAAATTGCCCATGGAGGCTTTTCAGAGAAAACTACTTGGATGTAGAAAAGAGAATTAAAACACAAAGTTGTTAATATTCTTTTGTTCATACAATGCATTGCCTATATAAACAAAGGTTAGTGATTAAAATTTGAAATATGGAAGAAAAAAAGCTATAGGGAACTTAAAGACTGAAAACAACTGTATGGTATCAAGCCTCTAATAAAAGTAAGTGCAGTGACATTAATACTTTAGTGCAGTTTAAACGTCCTCATTTCTGTTTTGATGATTATAAAAAAAAAAAAAACTGGGAACAACTGAGGAGGTAAGAAAGAATACTGTTCACAGAAAATAATACTCATAGGTCACTGCTCTTCCTCCTCTCCATAATAAAAACATTTCTTCAAAGAGAAACTAGTGCATATATATTAATTAGCATTTCACCATGATGCCAACCAGTCTTCAATATTCCATCCTCCTGGCCTTGATTTTTATCACCATCTGAAGAGCTAGTTTCTGTTGTTTTTTAAGTTTCATTTAAGTAATCTCTATCTATACCTAACATGGGGCTTGAACTCATGACCCCAAGTCGTATGTTCTACTGAATGAGCCATCCAGGTGCCCATGAAGGGCTAGATATTTAGACTTGTAGAAGTTTTAGTTAACTGCCACATTTTTGTGGCCATTTATCATAACATAGCAAGATTAATGTTTGTTGTGACTACTAAAACTTGTATTACCAAAAATCTAAGTTACATTACTTTCCTACCAAAGACAGAAATGGAGTCAATTCTTAAAAAGCTTAGTTTTTCATGAACTTGATGTCTGGTATTAAAAATTAGTCAGGACAGTTAGGTTTTGGTATCTAGTCTAGTACTAGTCAGTCCAGAGTCTACTTGGAATTTCCCCCCAACTAGTGATTTTTACTATGTTAGTTCAAATAGTTTAATTTTACTTAGGATTAAAGTATCAACTCTACCCCCTCTTCCCCAAATGTCTATTAATGGATCTATTGATATATTTAAGTTTAGGACAACCCTTAGCATTATAAACCTTGTTTTATTAATTCAAAATCTAAGAATGAGAAATCACAAAGTAAAGAACCTAGTGGTAATTGAGCAGAAATTCATTTAACAAATAAAGTATTGGTTATAGATGAATTTCTCTCAAATTTAAATTCCAACAGCCAATAAAAACATAGTCTTTAATAAAAAAAAAACCACACAACGATAAGTAGAGTATTTTGAACTATACCATTGGAATCTCAAGCAAGTTTCAATGAAGAAATGGAAAAGGGATGTTCATGCACAAATACCTAACTTGTTGCAAGTCCAAGAATAAAACACACATACAACATGTTTCTGGAGACCACACAAAACTGTTCAAATTACAACTTTATTGAATTTGCAGAAGCATTCTACAGTAATACATTAAAAAAAGTCACATAGCACTTAGTAGGTACATGTATACATGTACATTCCAGAAGACAAATGACAAATAAAATTACTCCCAGGAAGCTGCAAGGATGGACATGTATAGTAAGAATATAATAATGGCCAGGAGTACCAAAGGGACTGAATTTTGCTGATACTTAATACTACTATTTTCCATAAAAATACAAAGAAATTTGATTAATTGTCTCTACAGTTAGACTCATCTTACAATCATAGAAATGAAAACATAGAATATACTGCTTTATACAAAATACAGTATTTATGAATTTTTAAAAAATAACTTAAAACTTGCTTTTAGAATTTAGATTAAATCCAATCATCCAAGAACCACATAACTTGAAAGTATTAAAACAAAAAAAAAAAAGCTCCACTTTTCTTCATCTGACAAGCTACAGTGATAGTTAGAATGAATGCATTATTCCACAATTATATGGTTTAAGAGCAGTATTTTGTAAGGTGTGGACCATGATCTGTTTGCTACCAGTCCTTGAAGAAATGAGACACTTGCACCAGAATGTCAACTGGCACACTGTTTTATCAATAAAACGTTCCCACAAAAATTAACACTGTCATTGATCTAAAGAGTGTCTTTAGATCCAAATTCTGGTGCATACTTATCTGTGAATCAGTTAACTGTCTGTAAACTGGCACTTTGAATTTCATTGATCTAGAATATTATGAAGGAATACAGAAGTAAAAAACAAAGTGAGAATAAAAGAAAAAAATGTAGACAAGTTCCAGAAAGTGAAAAGATATTTAGTAACATTTAAATCAGTGAAGACTCCACTTACATTCTAGTTATTAGCATTTTCTTAGTTTTGGAGAAGTGTAAAATCTTAATAAAGAATCAACTGTATGAGACAAAAATGTGACCTAGAAATCTTTAAATTGTTTGTATCAGGCCTTTTCTACCTGTGCAACTGAAAAATTAAAGGCTTCTATATAGGCAAAGAACTTTTACGCTATAATATGATGGGTAGAAGCTTGACTTCAAAAATAGCCCAATATGGAGATTAAAAGATCTTCAAACTTTTGGCATAAAAACATCTGATATTCTTAGGGAACCTGCTAAGTCCCCCATATCAAAGATCAAATAGGTGTCTTTATTCTTAACTTTAGCGTTTATTTCCACGCTTTTTAGCTATGTTGTACACTTCTCCTCCAAATAACGTTCCACCTTTAAAGGGAGTAACCACCAGCTTACTCTTTGAAGCTGGATTAATTTTACAATCCTTCAGCCAGAGACAGCGGCGACCTAAAGTGGAAGATCCCATGCTATGGGCAGCCATCTTTACTTCATCAAATGCAGCTTCACAAAGAAATGAGGCTGCATCATATGTTTTACTCAGAATCCCGAGTGCCTGGTGCATATGACTAGGATCTGAGCTAAGAATTTGTGCAGCCTGACTAATGTCTGCCTGTAGAGCCTTAACTACAAAGGCAGTATGGGTTGCAATCTGCAATGCTGATGCTGCAGCTTCATATGTTCTACGAAGTACTAAGTCTAACTGTTTATCACAAGACTCTGTGGAAGCTGCCTGAATATCTCCTGGTGGAGTGGCTTCAGAAATAAACTCCATTATTTCATCATCTACTTTTGGAACTGATAATATCTGTGTTGCCTCTCTGGAGGAAACTGGATACTTGCATGCCAGTGAAGGCGGTTGCCTGTCAATTTGCTGCCACTCTTCTTCAATTACCTTTAAAATAGATTCATGGAAGGGAAAAGATAGTTCTGGGGCATCTATTTTCTCATGTTGTGATTGCTTAGACATTTCTATGCCTAAGGTAGCGAGTGAGTGAGAGACAACAGTTTTGGCAAAAGATGACATCAGTTCAGATCCAGGTGTATTTTGAAATGTCACAAAGGAACCTGAATCCTTCTCTACTGACTTTTCACTAAGCCGAGGGAATTTTCGTGGAGGAGACAGGGACTCAGTGTCTTGATAATTAGATCGATCAATTCTCTTCCATCTGTTTTCTACATCCAGTGGGGGTGCAGAGTTTGAAGTCCCAGGCAAACTATCTACCCCACTCTGGACCAACAAAGAATTGACATAATCTCTGATTGCCTGAGCAAGTGGTGGAGAAATTACTTGTGATCTCTCAGACTCTTCTAGTGCTTTCCTTTCACTGGAGAGAACTGACTGATCTGAAACACGGGACCTCTCAGTACACAATGGTTGAATTCCACTTTTCCCGCCATGGTAAATATTTTCTACTATATCTTTATAACAAGTAGTGGTGGTTTCTTTAATCAGTGAAGGAGAAGCTGCAGCAGAGACCAACATGGCAGCGAGTTCATGCTGAGAAGATGCCGAAGAACTTTTCTCTAAACATCTATCATGGCTAGACTTGGAGGAAGTAAACAAATTCCCTCCAGAAGCTAACTTCTGCAACTGTTCCCTGCCAGGCAAGGCTGTGGCAATAAGAGGTTCCCTAGATGGGTCTCCCTTAGAAGTATGAACTTTCTTAGCTGCCTGTAGTTCAGTCCTGCCCAAAGGAGGACGGGTGGAGATTTCAGGAAAAGAAATACCCTGAAAAAATCCACCAGAGGGAGTAGTTGGAAGTTCAGAAAAAGGAACAAAATCCCTAGTGGACTTCACTTTCTTGTGTTCTTTCTTCTTTCCTGTAGAGGCAAAAGAGGCAGGAAGTTTAAGCATTACTTGTGTTCAAGCTGTTTTATTTTTGCCTCCTTGCTAACATAGTGCTGTTGAAGGAAAACACTATATTTCATATTCTGAACAGCCAATTCGATACACTGTGCCCTGGCAAGCAGTGCTTATGAAGATATAAGCAATTTGAGTCAAATTAAATAATCATGAAGCTGACAAACAAGTCATATAAAATTAAAACTTTATAAATATCAAGTCGTTATTAAAGAAAGGTCATTAATTTCATGTTCTATTTTAAAAAAATAATTATGGTCAAATGTTCTTAAAACAGTCTACTAAAAATATGTCAAAATATTTGCTTCATAGGTGCCTTGAAATCACATTACCTAGCAAAAACTATAAATTTAAATATCAATAGAGAACAGAGAATATACACTATATTATAAATAATTCCACTATATATTAATTATAAACAGGATAATGTAATCTATCAGCAGGATGAGGTCTCAAAAGAATAAGAGAATAAAGAAAAGCAAGTGAAAGGAGTTGGCATGCTATTTATATTTTCTGAAGTTCAAAATAATGTTTTATAGGCATATGAAAAAGTATTTAGGGGCGCCTGTGTGGCTCAGTTGGTTAAGTATCCGACTCTTTATCTCAGCTCAGGTGTTGATCTCAGAATCATGAATTCAAGCCGGCAATGGGCTCCACACTGGGCATGGAGACTACTTAAAAAAAAAAAGTATTTAAAAATGGATTAGAAAGATTAGCACCAGATTAATGACAGTGGTTGCTTCTGTGTTAATAATACTTGGGAAGGGTTAAGTAGGGGAACTTCATCTTTATTTTTAATACTTTATTCTTTCAGAAAAATGAAATTTGAAGCGAAAAAGGTACCTGGCAATTTTAGGTGACTTAAAAAAAAAAAATCAGACATTTGTACATTTCTGTTTCTTAAAATTCTCAATAAAAGGTATTTAAATCAAATTACTTGGGAGGATTACTGATGATATGAACAAAAATTACATAACTTGGTAATATTTAAAATTTTATCTTCTTCATGGTTACTGTATCCTATGACTCTGAAAAAAATTATATATACTTGACTAAATTCACTTAAAATTTTACCTTCTTCATTGTCACTGTATTTGTCGGAGTCATTACTTCCATTCTGTCTTGTATTTTCTGCTGCTGAAGAAATTGTTGGCAGAGGAGTAGAAGATCTTGACTCTGTTCCCTGTTCCCTCAGTTTCAACAGTTTTTTCTCATATAGCTTCCTGGTTGTTCCTGTATTAAGGCATTAAGGCAGAAAGAACTTGCTTTAGCATTTCTATTATGTAAGATTCTGCTCATTGTCTTTAGCAACACTGAAATGTTACATTCACTCTTTCCTTTTCTACATTTAAGGGCTTTAAACACCACATAAAAAAATTCTTTTCTAAAATAAGTATTTATCGGGGTGCCTGGGTGGCTCAGTCATTAGGTGTCTGCCTTCGGCTCAAGTCATGACCCCAAAGTGCCGGGACTGAGACCCACATGGGACGTCATGCTCGGCGGGAAACCTTCTCTCTCTCTCCCCCTGCTTTTGTTCTCTCTCTAGCTGTGTTTCTCTCTGTCAAAGAAATCTTTAAAAATTAAATAAATAAATAATAAAAAATAGATGTTTTTCTGAGATTTTAATAATTATAACAATGTTTCTTTCAGTAACATGGAATACATAGTAGACTGATATAAATCTTATTACAGATCACATACTTAAGAGACATTTATAACCAAAGTATTTTTGACTGAAAAGTCTTGAACTTTGTATAGTTCTTCCCCAGTACTAAGTAACAGTACTTGCCATGTAGAAAAAATCATTTTTATAAAGACTGTATTCCTCTGAATACTATGATTAAAACCACACAACTCTGAGTTTAATATGCCTAAAAAGAGCCACTCAGTTATAGGAAAACAAAAGTGATATAAATCATTTTTAGTTGAATATATTTTCATATAACACTGTATAAATTTGGGGGGCACCTGGGTGGCTCAGTAATTGGGTGTCTGCCTTTGGCTCAAGTCATGATCCTGGGGTCCTGGGACTGAGCCCCACATCGGGCTCCCTGCTCAGTGGAGAGCCTGCCTCTCCCTCTTCCCCCTACCCTCTTGCTCAAGCCCTCTCTCTCAAATAAATAAATAAATAAAATCTTAAAAAAAAAAATTAGTATAAATTTAAGATGTTAAATCACATTTAGATAAAATTTTGTAATTAATATGTCCTTTTACGGAAAAAATGTGTGCCACAAGTAGAAATTACACAGCAAAGTAAAATGGATTATAAACACATTTTTTTTTAAATCTGAGAGCGAGCGAGCACGCGCATGAGGGGGAGGGTCAGAGGACTCTCATCCCTCCAGGATCATGACCTGAGCTGAAGGCAGTTGCCCAAAAACATTTTTTTTCAAAGATTTTTATTTATTTATTTGACAGCGAGAGAGATCACAGGTAGGCAGAGAGCAGGCAGAGAGAGGGGGAAGCAGGCTCAGCTGAGTAGGGAGCCCGATGTGGCGCTCGATCCCAGGACCCTGAGATCATGACCTGAGCCACCCAGGCACCCCCAACAAACACATTTTTAACACATTTCAGCATGAATGACAATTTAAAGCCAAGATAGCTTTTACTTTCTATTTCACATTGGCTGTATGTCTCCCTGGTTTCTGTAAGATGAATAAAATAATAAGTATACACTTTTTAGAAATAACACATCTCAAAATGTTATTAGTTGTAAGATGGAGGGGGAAATGGAGGATGTGGGTCAAAAGATACAAAGTTTCACAACAGAGACTTTGGACACAGAAACAAACTGAGGGACTTGGAGGGAGGGGGATGGAGGGATGGGAAAGCCTGGTGGTGGGTACTGGGGACACCTAAAGCGTGGAGCACTGGGTGTGGGGAATGGGGAATGAACCTTGGGACACTGGGAAAAAAAAAATTAAGTAACAATAAAAAAAAAAAAAGCTTGGTAAAAAAAAAAAAAGATATAAAGTTTCTGCAAAATGAGTAAGTTCTGGAAATCTAACACATAGAATGGCCTATATTTAACAATACACTTGAAATCTGCAAAAGTAGACCTTAAGTGGTCTCTCGTCACACATTCATACACAAACTAATAATGTGAGGTCATGGATATATTAAATGGCTTGATTACAGTGATCACTTTACAATATATAATACAAAAACATCAAGTTATACATACTAAATATATATAACTTATCAAATATATCTCAAAAAGGTAGGAAAAAATGAACAGCTGGTATGCCACCATGTAACTTAATATATATCAATATATAATACAAACTTTTGAGGCAACTCCCTTTTGGAATTTTAAATGAAAAATTAAAAAGTGTATCATATGTCTGTTAGTAATTATATTCACAGGCTTATTACCAGCTATTTGGAAGTACTGGGCTAATAAATAAAACAAAAGACAACATTCTAAATTTTTGTTTGCAACATCACCTATAGGAAAAAAAAAATCCCCAAGTCATCAGTGTTCGAATTTTTTAAAAATTTTATTTAATTTAAATACAATTAATTAGCATATAACATTCGTTTCAGAGGTAGAAGTCAGTGATTCATCAATCTTATATAACAACCAGAGCTCATTATACCACGTGCAGTTACCCCATTCCTCCGCCCCCCTCTCCTCCAGCAACCCTCAGTTTGTCTCCTATGGTTGAGTCTCTTATGATTTGTCCAGTGTTCAAAATTTTACATAACTCGGAAGACCAAAACAGATGTTTCTCTTTTTGAGGTTACTGTCAAGACCCTCCAAAACTAAGGCAAATATCATTGACACTAACCAAATGATGGAAATCTAGTGTATTTAGTTTCAAGTGTTCTTCTTTTAATTGTTCTTTAAGGGATCGTTCTTGGTTTCCAATCAAAGCAAGACTTTAAAAACTGTGCTTTTAATGATAACTGAAAATGGGTACTATGCTAGGAACTGATTAACTTGAGTTGTATTAAAAGTCTGTCACCAGGGCGCCTGGGTGGCTCAGGTCACGATCATGGAGTGCGGTGATCAAGCCCCACATTGGGCTCCCTGCTGGACGGGAAGTCTGCTTCTCCCTCTCTCACTCCCCCTGCTTGTGTTTCCTCTCTGGCTGTGTTTCTCTGTCAAATAAATACATAAAATCTTAAAAAGAAAAAAAAAGGCGCCTGGATAGCTCAGTGGGTTAAAGCCTCTCTGCCTTGGGCTCAGGTCATGATCTCAGGGTCCTGCTCAGCAGGGAGCCTGCTTCCTCCTCTCTCTCTGCCTACTTGTGATCTGTCAAATAAATAAATAAAATCTTTAAAAAAAAAAAAGGAAAAAGAAAAAAAAGTCTGTCACTAATTTACTAATTTGGACAAATCTGGCCAATTATGTCACCTCATGTTTTCCTCAACTGTCACAATGTAAGATCCCTATGTCTCATCAGGTAGTTGTGACAAGAGCACCATATGAAACAATTTCAACAGAGATAATCTTGTCTAAGTTCATTTATCTCATTTTATTTTCCTCATTTATAGTTAAGGAAACTGTGTTCTGGTCATATAAATAATTAATGACACACTGTTCCTTAGAACCCAAACTCTAGCTGCTAGACAAGAAAACAAAATTTACCAACTTACCCACAATAGGACCAGGATTCACTCCATATTTCACAAGCTGATCCAGAAGATCTTCATTAGTGAGCTCTGTTACATCTAGATCATCTTTATCTTCTAGTCTGGGTTTATCAGTTTTCCTTGTGGCTTTCTGTAAAGAAAGTCCAGTTATTATTTTCACATGAGTTTAAAAATGTTTATCTAGTGGGGTGGATCAGTCATTAAGCATCTGCCTTCGGCTCGGGTCAAGATCCCGGAGTCCCAGGATTGCCCCGCATCTGGCTCCCTGCTCTGCAGGAGGACTGCTTCTCCCTCTCTCACTCCCCCTGCTTGTGTTCCCTCTCTAGCTGTATTTCTAAAAAAAAGTTTATGTACTAAATAAGACTGTATACAATAAACATGCAAACACACTGTTGATTTATAGCTTTATTAGGCCTGAACAATATAATTAAATTAAAAGCAACTCATTATTTGAAGATATTACAATAACTCATACTTCAAAGATACTAATATTTGAAGAGGATGTGAGGGGGGCGCCTGGGTGGCTCAGTTGGTTAAGCAACTGCCTTCGGCTGGGGTCATGATCCGGGAGACCAGGGATCGAGCCCATCAGGTTCCCTGCTTGGCGGGAAGCCTGCTTCTCCCTCTCTCGCTCCCCCTACTTGTGTTCCCTGTCTCGCTGTGTTTCTGTCAAATAAATAAATAAGAGCTTTAGAAAAAAAAAAAAAAAAAAGAGGAGGTGATGGCATAAAAAATTCAAGAGTAAACAGACTGGGATTAAACATTTTCACCCTGATAATCAGAAATACAATTTACTATTGACTGCTTTTAAAAAATCCTTAAAAGTTTAAATTATTCTATGAAAGTTTAAGATTTTACCATAAAAATATTCTTAGTTATATTTAAAAATTATTTCCTTTACATAAGGATATCAGAATTTAATTCTGAGATTTAAGAAGCCCAAGTAAATATTGAAATGTAGTGACTTTAGTGGCCAGTTTTTGACCTATGAAGGAAGTCAAACTTTATGATCACCTCTTGACACACTTTTTTTGTTACCACGCTTAGTTCTATGGCACCGTTTTACTTAGCCTCTTTCTCTGCCCATTTGTGATCTCTCTCTGTAAAATAAATAAATCAAATCTTAAAATTAAAAAAAAAAAGGAACAGCGGTATTTACTGGAAGAACTATCTAAACTACATAAACTTCGAAGGTTAAACAAGGGGATAGAGAAGTGTGGGTGCCTGCTAGGGTTGTGGCAGGCAGCCTTACAAAATACCTCAGTAACCCCAGAAAGCATCAGAGAGAGAACTGCACAACAACAAAAAAAATGGCTGCTTAAATAATGGCCACAAATATCAAAGTCAATTTAAGCCCAAACTGCAATTTAAAGCAAATGTGTCAATACTGAACCCTAGAAATGTTTTATGCAAAACACTGAAAACAATAGTTGCATCGACTGCTTATTTTCAATAATTCGGGGGGGGGGGATCATACATGATTTGGCTGTGTATTAGAATTTCTATTTTTTAGCTAAATAAAAATTTGAAGTATTTTATATAAAGCAACATCATGAGAAATTTTTTTCTAAGGATAACTGCCAACGAGAACAATGACATCAATTCAAGAGAAATCTTTAATATAACTAAAAAATGGTCATGAAAGTTAGGGTACCTTCAGAGAGCTTTAATACACATATTGCACTAATAGGATCAGGCTCAAATGTATATAAATGTCAAAATAGCTGCCAAGATCCTAAGAGTTCTATATATCACAGCCCCGAATTCCTTAGGGAAAAAAAACTTTTTTTTTTTAAGATCAAAAAAATGAAATCCTATGTTAACGACCTACTTGAATTTTCTAAAAAATTATAGGAAGGTTGGGAAGAAAAACTCCCTTGTATAACATAAATACTTCAAATAAGTGAAAATCACTCAAATACAGATTACTGGTAGATAATCCCTCCACCCTAAGAATTTTCAAATTTTACTATCAAGGAAACATCCAAGAATTTTAATTTCTTACAACAGCCTGAGATTTTCAAGAAATCCCTTTCATTTGGCACTCATCACATTCCACCTATTTGTAAACATACTTTATCTTCTCCAGATGGTGAATTCCTTGAGCAATACTGCCTAAGTCTGGTTTGTTATCAGAACTTTAAAACTTTTGGAAAAGTTCACCTCTGTTTTAAAAAGTCTTACCCCAATCTGAGTCCTAATCTTGGGCCTGAGAATCTGTATTTTAACATGTATCTCAGGTGTTTTGGATGCAGCATTTAAGAGGGCAGCAGAAAGAGGCACTGTCATATTCATATTGTATCCCAAGCATCTAAAATTCAAAAAAAAAAGACCGCCTGACAAAAGCAGGTATCTGACAGATGTTTTGCTGAGTGAATGAATGAGTGTCATCTAGGGAGTGAGAAATAAGTCACTTATTTTTAAAAACCCATTTCTTATTAAGAAATAACAAAAGGGGCGCCTGGGTGGCTCAGTTGGTTAAGCAACTGCCTTCAGCTCAGGTCACGATCCCGGAGACCCGGGATCGAGTCCCACATCGGGCTCCCTGCTCAGCAGGAAGCCTGCTTCTCCCTCTCTCACTCCCCGTTTGTGTTCCCTCTCTAGCTGTGTTTCTCTCTGTCAAATAAATCGATAAAATCTTTAAAAAAAAAAAAGAAAAAGAAAAAGAAAAAAGTGACTGCTTTCGGCTCAGGTCATGATCCTGGAGATCCAGTCCCATATCGGGTTCCCTGCTCCGCAGGAGGCCTGCTTCTCCCTCTCTCACTCCCCCTGCTTGTGTTCCCTCTCTGGCTGTGTTTCTCTCTGTCAAAATAAATAAAATCTTAAAAAAAAAAAAAAGAAAAGAAAAAGAAGTAACTAGAAGGCTTGGGGCGCCTGTCTCTTGATTTCGCCTCAGGTCATGATCTCAAGGGTTGTGGGATGGAGTGGAGGATCAGCTCCACGCTCAGTGAGTTGTCTGCCTCAGATTCTCTTCCTCTGTCCATCCCTGCTCTCTCTCTTAAATACATTAAAAAAATTAAAAAAAAAAAAGAAATAAAAGTTTACAGATCAAAGTAGAGCCCGACAGTCTTCTACTTTCTTAAAACATAACGAAATATTACAGCTGTACAAGACATCTCCAGAGGCGAATAAACTAGCATAAGTTAAGTCAAATAAAGCAGGAATTCGTAACAAGCTACCTGATTTTTATCTTTAATTTGCAGGGAGAAAAGTTCCAGAAATGTAATGCTATTTTTATGAAATATCAAATTTAATAGGAACACGAACTTGGAAATAAGTAATATCTTATAATTATCAAGTCAGCGGTTTCAATCAGGAAGAAGAAACCATTATTTTTACTGATTTCTGCATCTAGAGTTTTGTTCCTTTGAGTAAATCACATAATCTTCATTTCATTCAGTCAAAAATACCAGGTACCTACTACATGTCAGGCACTGTTCAGTTTCTTTCCAACTACCAGTTGATCTCTAATGTCTTTTTCAACTTTAAAATCCAACAGTTCTTTGATAATATCACCTATGAACTACTACTATTATTTATTTTATTACTTTTTAAAACTTTAGGCTCCATGACCAACATAGGGCTTAAACTCACCACCCTGAGACTCTAAGAGTTGTATGCTCTACTGACTGAGCCAGGAGGCACCCCTCAGCTACTCTTATTTTTAAATTTCCACCACTAGTAACAAGATGAAGTACAACAATTATTATTCTTTTTTTTTTTTTTTAAGATTTTATTTATTTGACAGAGAGAAACACAGCCAGAGAGGGAACACAAGCAGGGGGAGTGAGAGAGGGAGAAGCAGGCTTCCAGTCTAGCAGGAAACCCAATGTGGGGCTCGATCCCGGGTCTCTGGGATCATGACCTGAGCCGAAGGTAGTCACTTAACCAAATGAGCCAGCCAGGCGCCCCAACAATTATTATTATAAAATAGATTCTACTGAGCACTTAACTATATACCAAGTTGTGTTCTGGAAAACTTCCAACACGTATTAACTTACACAGAATCCCAAAAATCCTATGAGACAGATATTAACGTCCTCATTTTAGGAGAGAAAACTGAAGTTCAAAGATGCACAGCTAATGCCAGCAATACAATAACATTTGAACAGACCTGACACCTATATCACTTTCACAAACTTACCTCATCCAATTCTGAAAAAAACATTATGGTAACATTGTATTGCTCTGGAGCTAACTCAAAAAAATTCAGAAATCACATGTACTAGGTATCAACTGCTGAGCACTAGACACCTTAACAAATGCAACCGTTAATAATCCTTAATTAAATACTATTAGTAGTTACTAGATTATTCTTATTTAACAAGTGAAAACTGGGCATCTGATAAGACAATGTTCATTGTTCAGGGTCATTCGAATAAGAGGCAGACCTGGAATTTTAATCCCTACTTTCAAATACTCTGATTCAAAAGTCTCTACACTTAACACCTTACTGTAGAGAATGGCAATTTATGATTTAATCAACACTCACCATCACTAACATACATTTTACTGTTCTGCTCCATGTCTTTAAATATTTCCTGTTAAAAATTCATGTCCACTAGATCAGACCGTTCAAGAATGCTATGCTCCACTGGATTCCAAATAGCTACCCCTGTGCATTGCACCTTGGAACGATAAGGCAGATCACCAACTTTGTGATTATTTTTGCATCAACAATCTAGGTAATTTCAATGCCTAAAAACACTGGCTTCATCAAGATGCATAAAATAAAAAGCTTAGAAACAAAAAAACTGAAAACCATAACCAAATTTTGAACACGCAAATATTTTTGTCATATCACACCAAATCAATCTAAGAGATGGTGGCTATGGCTAAATGGAAAGTTTCTCCTTTTATTAAAGACTCTTCATAGGGGCGCCTGGGTGGCTCAGTCATTAAGCATCTGCCTTCCAGCTCAGGTCATGATCCTCATCCCTGGATCATGCCCCAGATCCAGCTCCCTGCTCAGCCTGAAGCCAGCTTCCCCTCTCTCACTCCCTCTGCTTGTGTTCCCTCTCTAGCTCTTTCTGTCAAAAGAATAAAATCTTAAAAAAAAAATACCCTTCATAAACCCACGTTCAAATAGAAGGTATATGCTCTGTCCTTGGCCAATCCATAGTAATGTTTGGTTTGTTTTAAAATGCTAAAATTTACCACTTAAAAAACTGCCTTATCTACAACTCTCAAACATAATTTGACTTTCTGCTAGATTCTTTAAGAAATGTGACTACATTATTTTACATATGGGGCTAACAATGGCCACAACATAAAACACTGTACATGTAAGAATAATGTGCCATGGAGAATAATTTTATCGATTATTATAAATTGACTATCATTCAATTATAAATCACTTTTACTTAACGTGCTTTGAAACAGAAAATGATGCTACTGCCCAACTACCACTATTAACTTTTTCAACTTGCTAACACCATTAAGCCTAGTATTTGAGTTTTAAAAACTCAAGGCAGGTAAGACTTGAATCTATGGCTATGAAATAGTTTTTCTTTATACGGATTAAAACATTAGAGATATAAAGGACTTAACATGCTACTGGACATTGTAGATTCTCTTAAAATATTAATTTCTTTCACCCAGAACTTATGCTGACCAACTCTGATAACATGGGAAATTGGAGATGAAATGTGTAACAAACACGATCAATTAACATACAAAAAAAATCCAACGAATTATATAGTTAATGGTAGTGGGCAGGGTCTGCATAACTCAATCTCCAGTAATTACGAGCACTTGGTAGGAATTCAAAAACGTTGGATAACTGAAATTTTTAAACCTCCAAAACAGAATAGATTGTGACATAATTTTTTTTAAATTGAAGTATAGTTAACATAAAATGTTATATTAGTCGGGACACACTTTTAAAAAAGTTTCTGAAAAGGAAAAGCATCAAAACCAATGTTTCTGTTGAAAACCAATTATTTAAGAATGAAAAATCCTATTATAAACACAACCAAGTACTTCCATGGCTCAAGAATAATACATTTACACAGAAGGCAATGCAGGGTTCTACAGAAGACTTTTACTTTTTAAAAGTGCTGATTTAGAGGCGCCTGGGTGGCTCAGTCGTTAAGCAGCTGCCTTCAGCTCCGGGCAAGATCCTGGAGTCCCTGGATCCAGCCCCGCATATGGCCCCCTGGCTTGTGGGGAAGCCTGCTTCTCCCTCTCTCACTCCCCCTGCTTGTGTTCCCTCTCCAGCGGCGTTTCCGTCAAATAAGTAATAAAACCTTTAAAAAAAGTGTGCTGATTTCAATAGAAAATATCTCATTTTTAGCAAAATTATCTGAATATTTTCATAGGGGCTGGGAAAAAGCAGATAGCCGATATGCTTTACTTTCTCTTTAAGAAATCTCTTAAATTTCTCTTTATTATGCATAAGTAAATTGGCTTTCTTCAAATCCACAAAGACACCAGAAGCAGTAAAGTGCAGTTGCTCTTTTATTTGACACTCCCATTTGCCAGGCACCACATTAAGACAGATTTTCAGTTAAATCTACATTACATCTTTCTTTCATTTCTACCTGGCAGTCCTGAAAAACACATCACATATATTTCCTAAAAACTAAACCACACACTTAAGACGCAGTACTTTTGTATTACGAAACTCAACAACTATAAACTTCACAAAGTCTTACAAAGCAACGTACATAACAACCGATCACTAATTTTAACTAGTCTGTCATGATTTGAAATCTGAGATGTACGCAGTTCACGCCAACAAAATAGCATTTAAAAACCCAGAGAACAATATCCAAACTATTTTCAAACAATATGAATCTGGTAGAGCCAATCTGAGATTTAACCGATTAGATTATCCAAATTGCAATCACTGATACATCAGAAGGTAAAAAAATGAGCAACTCTAGGTTCCGAAATCTTTACTTTTATGCAAAACTCACCAAAAAGTAAAAAACAAATATTAAAAAAAGCCCACAAAAACCGAAGCCCTCAATAACTAGAATTTCCAAATATTTAAGCGCCTACGATAACGGCTTAAAGATGTTATTTTTAGGTGCTCGTTTTAATTTAGAACACTGCCCCGCAAAAGATGGCTTGTTGCTGGAACGCTTTACACAAACAAGAACATAAACGGTTCAAAAAGCCCTCCATATGCAAAACCATAAAAAGGCGGGAATTTCTTTATTTCAAATTTTGGTTAGAAATTAGTATGTCACAAATTGCCCTCCAGGGAGCGCTCTGAGACTCGGTTACCAGTCATTTCAGTTAATAAAGCGGGAAAACGCTCGAACGTAACCTACTGCAGTTTCAGGCTGACCCTCAGCAAAGCGCTTTCGAATCGGGCACGGAAGTCCCCGTCGAAATACACACTCCCGACGACCGTGCAGGAACACCGAGCTATCCGCGCGCTACAGAAGAGTAAACGCCAACTTCACCCCTTCCAGACACCCAACCGCTAGTCCTGCAGCCCCAACTTCGCGACTCTCCCCTCCAACGGCCTCCCCTTCCAGAGCCTGCAAGCCCGCGGCACAGGAGCCGAATCCTGCGTCCGCAGATCCACAGGCCGGCCTCCCGGTCCCGCGCGGGGACAGCCCCGCCGCCGGGAGGCCCGAGGAGGCGCCGAGGAGGAAGGGCTGCGAGCGGAGCGGGGGGGCGGGGGTGTAGGGACCGCAACCGCCAACCGTCCGCCTTTGTGGCCCCGGCCAGGCGTCCTTACCCTGCCGACGGCGGCCCGGCTGCGGCCTGAGACCGCGGCCCCCGAGCCGAGGACCGGGGTGGGCTCGCGCTCCTCGTCGCTGGAGAAGTCCGGCGGCCCCTTGCTGTTGGCGCCGCCGGCGAGCGGCGGCCGGTTGCGCGTTGTGAGGTGCTGCAGGTAGAGCTGCACGTATACGTCTTTGCGCTGCTCCCCGACCGGGAGCGTCACATTGTTGGCGACCAACTCACTCTTCAACTTCTCTTTCGTCAGGACCGAGGGGTCTTCGAGGAACTCCGGCATCTCCGCGGTGAATCCCTTCCCTGCAGACCTCACACCCGCGGCTCACGCCGGCGCGCTCGCTCTTTGCCCGGAGAGACCGCGCTGCCGCCTCCGAGCCTCTCGGCTCCCGCCCGGGAGGAACACCGCGGAGCAAAGCAAAAACTCGCTCACACAAAGCAAAGCAAAAACCGGACACAAAAGCCCCCCGGGCACAAGTGTGGACCAAGTACGGCCAAAATAACAACCTCCACCAACCCCAGCCCACACACTACACAAGCAAGGAGAGAGCAGCCTGTTTCGCCCACGCCCCAAGAACGCGTGCCGCCATTGGTCCGCGGTGGAAGGAAGCCGGGCGGTGATTGGTAGGAGCCCTCGCGCGGGTTCCATTAGCCGCTGCACGGTGCGAGAGGTTGTAGAAACGCAGTTTAAAAGCCGCTCGGGCGGGAGCCACGGCGCCTGGTCCGTTTCTATTTCCCTTTTCTCCACCCTTCCCCTAAGACAACGATAAGGGACAACTTGTACTACTTGTGTGTTCGGTTTCCTTTTCCCCGCCCTGCTTGAGAAGAAGCTTTCGTCTCTGGGGTCGATCGCCTTAGATCGGGCCGACGTTCACGCCAGCTGCGAGGACCCTGGACTGGGCCTTTCTCAGTCGTAGGACACTGATTTACCGAAGAATGACCCGCAGCCTTTCCTTCCCCAAACGCTCTCCCTGAAGGGAAAGAAAAGGAGCAAGGCTGTTTGTCGGCGCTCATCTTCCTTGATTTGGTTTACCTGGGCGGAGGAAAGGGGAAGGCAAGCACTTAAATCCCTCCCTGCTTGCAAGTGCTTCTTTTGTTTCTGAAATTCGGGAAAAGCCAGACCTCAACGACTGGGCACTTTTAAATGCCCCTGAATTTGCAACAAAACTGTATCGCCAAATATTCCATTTGTTTCTTACCCTACAGGTTGAGATTTCATTTTGAACATTAGGGCACAGCTAACTGCATTTTTGTTGAGAGCATCTGGATTAGATTCTTAATACCCATAAGTATCTTACTAAAACTTAAACCTAATTTGAAATAATACAATAGGATGAAACAAACAGGAGTGCTTTAACGGGCAAATTAAGATAACTAAGATGGTGCATCGTAGTTTCAATCATAGAAGAGCCTAGTGACCTATAATCAGGCCAGGAACTATAATCAAATCCATATTACTGATCCAAATGAGAAAGTATCAGAAATTTCATAAGATTAAAATGCCTTTCTGAAAGCAAATACGAGTGATGAGAAATAATTTGTGCTTCTTATGAATGTATATGTTCCAAGATGCTTTCCTCCAAGAAAAACTGACGTTGCATTTAGGGTACTTTAATCATTTCCCCAAAATTCTGACCTCCAAACTGTTTTATAAGCTGCTTAATTTTTTTGTAAAAATGTTTGTCTGATTTATGCATGGTTGTTTGAGGAAATTTTTTAAAAATGCCTTCATTAAAAATGTTCCCTATGACTTAAGTCATTATATTTTGTGCAAATTGAGGAGACCCTGTTTAATGATGGATTCTTTTCCTAGGGGCAATTTTATATTTATTTTCTAAAGCTCTCAGTATTACATATATTTCAGCAACAGTAATAACCTAGTAATGCAATTAAAAATTGTATTTTTTAAAAGATTTTATTTATTTGACAGAGAGAAACACAGCGAGAGAGGGAACATAAGCAGAGGGACTGAGAGATGGAGAAGCAGGCTTCCCACTGAGCAGGAAGCCCGGTGTGAGGCTTGATCCCAGGTCTCCAGGATCATGACCTGAGCCGAGCAGTCCCCTAACCAACTGAGCCACCCAGGGGCCCCCAAAATTGTATTTTAAGTAACAAATTTTTTCATACATTTTTAGGATGCTTGTGAAAGTTACCTCATTTTTCTCCCCACAGCTTCCCTGGGCACACAGGCAATTGCTTTTATCTTCATAGGGTGATTGAGCTGAGAGGCAAAGAACCATGATTTTGCACCACAAATGTAATTAATGCATGTGGGGTAGCCCCTGTCTGCATAGTCTTGGCAAGACCACAGTTGATGGGTCTAGTCCATCCTATTTGGATTAGCAAATTATCCTGCTAAATTGTTAACTTGCTAGTTGAAGAATTTGGCTCTAGCCTGACTGTACTAACAGTTTTTAAGAGGTAGGTTTTGCTGCCATATCTGAAAAGGGTCAGAGTTACCAGGGCTATATATGATCCGACCAGGTTGAGTACACAGAAGGGTCTCCCCGTCTGACAGCTGCCCCGTGGTCTGAGGATACCTGAGCAGCTTGATCCTTGAAATGGATCCTTAGAGAAGGAGGCATCACTGATAAATGAGGATAATATTCTACCTAAATTTGATGTGAGTAGAATACAATGATGAAGTCACAGAATCACCCAAAGATAGTACAGTGAGTTTTTTCACAGGGTCCTTGCACCAGATACTTTTCCATTTTCCAGGCTATTTAATCCTTAGAGACAATACTTCATCCTACTTTTTTTTTTTTTTAAGATTTTATTTATTTATTTGACAGAGAGAAATGCAACTAGAGAGGGAACACAAGCAGGGGGAGTGAGAGAGGGAGAAGCAGGCCTCCCCTGAGCAGGAAGCCTGATGTGGGGCTTGATCCTGGGTCTCCGGGATCATGACCCGATCCGAAGGCAGTTGCCCAACCAACTGAGCCACCCAGGTGCCCCCATCCTACTTTTTAACCACAAGCTAAAAACAAAATCACCTGTTGAGTTTGCAAGATTTTTTTTTTGCAAGTCGTTTTAAATAGATGCAGTATGGGGTACCTAGATGGCTCAGTTGGTTAAGCATCCAGCTTCTGTTTTCAGCTCAGGCCATGGTCTCAGGGTTGTGAGATTGACCCCCATGTGGTGCTCTGAGATGAACATGGAGTCTGCTTGTCTCTCTCCCTCTGCTTCTCCCCATCCCCACTCTCTCTCAAATAAATAAAAATTTTAAAATAAACAAGTACTATGCCCTACAGGCCGACAGTAAAGATAATATATTTCACAAAGAACTGCATTCTAGATGCTTGAAACGAATATTCCTTGAGCAAAAATATTTTCATTCCTTTTCATTAATTACCTCTCCTTTTCTTTAAAAAAAAATCATTTATTTATTTGGCAGAGAGAAACACAGGTAGAGAGGGAACACAAGTAGAGAAGAGCAGGGAGAGCCGGCTTCCCACCAAAGGAACCTGATGCAGGATTCGATTCCAGAGCTCTGGGGTCATGACCTGAGCCGAAGGCAACCACTTAACTGACTGGGCCACCTAAGTGTCCCTAGATCTCCTTTTCTTATCCTTAGATACTATCAACTAGAGGTTACTTGCAGATTCTACATTTCTCAGGAGACGTGGATGATGTCATAAGCTATCAGACAGATTGCCTTTCTATCTCATCCACAAAGTCATGACTTATCAAATTCAGACTTGCAGTCCTAGATGCATCCAGCTATATCCCCAGCACTATTAATTTTTAGGGATGAAGGTAATTTTTGCTTCTAACTCTGCTGTACAGCTCCTAAGTAGGAGTTATTTTTTTCCCTCATATTCCATGCACCTTAAGGCCCCAGGCCTTAAGGCCTAAGATCTTGAGCCACAGAATTTGGGTGGCTTCTTTGTTCCTGATTACTGCTACAAAACTATTTCTCTTCTTTCCTCATTCAGAAATATTTGACATTGGGGTGCCTGGGTGGCTCAGTTGGTTGGGCGGCTGCTTTTGGCTCAGGTCATGATCCTGGAAATCCGGGATTGAGCCCCACATCAGGCTTCCTGCTCGGCGGGAGGCCTGCTTCTCCCTCTCTCAGTCCCTCTGCTTGTGTTCCCTCTCTAGCTGTGTTTCTCTCTGTGAAATAAAGAAATAAAATGTTAAAAAAAAGAAAAAGAAATATTTGAAGTTCATATCATCTGGCTAGATCACCCTTGATCATCTTCATCATTTATTAACCTTTGGCCGCTCTCCCTCAGATATTATAGGCTGTTTTTCCTTACTGTAGTTTTTCGCGCCACCCCTGTCTACATCCCCTTGAATTTAAGGTTCTTACAGATCGCCCATGCAACACTTGGCCTTTTATTTTTATTTATTTTTTTAAGTATATTTATTTAAATAATCTCTACACCCAACATGGGGCTCAAACCTATGACCCCTGAGGTCAAAGTCACATATTCTTTTATTTATTTGTTTGTTTGTTTGTTTATTTATTTATTCATTCATTCATTCATTTATTTATTTGACAGAGAGAAACACAGCCAGAGAGGGAACACAAGCAGGGGGAGTGAGAGAGGGAGAAGCAGGCTTTCTGCTGAGCAGGAAGCCCGATGTGGGACTGGGTCTCCGGGATCATGACCTGAGCCGAAGGCAGTCGCTTAACCAACTGAGCCACCCAGGCGCTCCAAAGTCACATATTCTTCCAACTGAGCTGGCAGGGCACCCTCAACACTTGGCCTTTTAGATTTTTAACCTCTTCATCTCCAACAACTTGTTCCTCTATTCCATGTCACGCATCCACTGCAAGTGGTAAGACTTTGAACTTTGCAATCAATAACTGTTTTGCCTTCTAAATCTCAATTTCAAGCATCCCAGTTGTCAATCACTAGCCTTTTTCCTCAGCTCATTTATTATACTTTCAATGACCTCAATGGAGTACCACCTCCAATCCATTAAGCCCAGCGCTTAAAAAAAATTTATTAATATGCTTCTGACACTTCCAACTCACCCAACTTAGATTCCTCGATTAATCCTTGTAATTGCTCTTTTGCAGACATTTTCAACTCTCTTACCCGAATGTCTCTTTCTTACTTGGAGGAGTAAGTAGGAGGAACTTAAGGTGGAGGAACCTCAAGGTAGAATCTTAGTCTTGTTTGAACTGAACCCTACTGAAACTTTCTCATTCCAGTGCTGGCATCCAAGTAGCAAAGATTGCTGTAGAAAAATCATATGACAGGACTGACTGATATTAATTCATGACCTCAGACTTCATGGGAGCACTTGCATACTGGCTGGCAAAACTATTCGTTTGCTAGATTTACCAGTTATACCTTGACTTCTCAAATCGTTTACATCCTTTTATCACCACCTATCCCCACTTTTGATTGGTAAACTTGCATCATACTTGAGAAACTGGAAACCATCTGTAGGGAATGCCTCAACTTCAGAAGGTCATTTCTGTGTTCATTTGCTCTTGCATCTTGTTTCAGTGGAAAAGAGAGAACCCCTATCAGAAAGAACTCCACCCCTTGTACTCTGGATATCATCCTTCTCTCCTGCTCAAGGACTGGATTCTTCAAGTCATCGCCTGTGAGATTTCTTAAATTTTTTTTTTTTTTTTTTTTTTTTTTTAGTTTTAGTTTTAAGTAGGCTCCATGCCCAACATAGCCCTTGAACTCATGACCCTGAGATCAAGAGTCACATGCTCTACTGCCCTGTGAAATTTCTTAATTGAAAAAAAAAAAGACTTAACATTTTGTTTTGTTGTATTCATACAAATAAAATTTTTAAAAATTACCTTTTATGTTGGAACAGGTATTAGGCTTTATTATTTAGGTTTTAGGTTTAAAAAAAAATCTTTAAAATGTTGCAGCACTGGGACACCTGGGTGGCTCAGTTGGTTAAGCCACTGCCTTCAGCTCAGGTCATGATCCTGGAGTCCAGGGACTGAGTCCCACATCAGGCTCCCAGCTCTGCAGGGAGTCTGCTTCTCCCTCTGACCTTCCTTCTCATGTTCTCTCTCACTCACTCTTTCTCTCTCAAATAAATAAAATATTAAAAAAAAACCTGCAGCACTGATATCTAAAGCCTCAGGAAACAGTGGAAGGATAATCTTATGTGAAGCCACAGCTTAAAAAAATAAATCAATGGAATGACTTTGTCAGAAAACTGTTCTGAAACTTTTTTCCCCATAAATCACTGGATAACTGCCTTCATTTTCATTTTTAAGTTTTAAATGTTATTAACATGCAACTGACTTTTTTGTTTTTCATTATTCCATTTTGCATAGAGCTTGGTTGTGAATTTAAAGGTGTTGCTTCAAACAAAAGCAAGTGATCAAATACCACATGATCATAAAGTCATGTTCTTGACTTTTCTTTTTTAAGAATATGAATGGATTTTCACAATATAGCATTAAGTAAAAAATAAAAAAATAGAGAACCATAGTAGAGTAAGATTTCAGTTCTATAAACAATAGTGTGTATTGATATTTGTTTATTTAAAAATATACACAAAAAGGCTACATAGATATAGACCAAAATGTTAGTAATAATTTTGTTTAGGTTGTGGGGAATAAGTAATTTTTGTTTTCTTATTTTTTCTGTATTTATCAAGATTTCTATGATGAACACATGCTTTTATAAACATAACTACTTTTCTTTTGGAATAGTGTCAGAAATTGGGAAATCAGTTGGCTTATCAGAATTCGATCTTTCAGTTTTATATTTCCAAAACCTCCATTTTATCAGCTCATCAGTCTTTTGTAACTGATTAAAATAATCTCAAAAGAGAAACCTAATTTATTAAACACATGACATAAGTTGTCAGAGCATTCTGTACTAGCAGATAAATCCACCTGGAAGAATAAATGCCTGGAAAGTTTTTAGAGGAAAAGAACAAAATCAAAGATCTATTAAGTTGGACTTCAAATATGGATCTGTATTTCAGAGTCTCTTTCTTGACATCATTCCTATATAATTGTTGTAGAAGTTAATATGAAGTGCTGGATTTCAAGTTGTTTCAAAGTTATAGCAAGTCAGCAAATGGGCTATTCTAGGAAAGTACAGATGTCCAAACTTGGAAAGAAGCTACAACCTGTGAAGTAACAGTTTTAGAGCTACTGCAATATAAATAATGACATGTATATATATAGTATTTTACAACAATTTTGTATATATCTCATTTGATTCTTTTTTTAAAGTTTTTTTTGGGTGCCTGGGTGGCTCAGTCATTAAGCATATGCCTTCGGCGGGTGTCATGATCCTGGAGTCCTGGGATAGAGCCCCAAATCAAGCCCCACATTGGGCTCCCTCCTCAGGGGGGAAGCCTGCTTCTCCTTCTCTCACTCCCCATGATTGTGTTTCCTCTCTAGCTGTGTTTCTCTCTGTCAAATCAATGAATAAAATATTTTTTAAAAAATAAAGTTTTTTTGAGTATAGTTGACACACAATGTTACATTAGTTTCAGGTATACAAAGTAGTGACTCAACTTCTCTTATACATTATGCTGTGCTCAACACCAGCGTAGCTAACCTCTATTACCATATAATTAACAATATTCTGTGTGCTGTGCCTTATTTGATTCTCTTAACAACCTTGTCAGGTAAGTGGGACCTCCAGTCTGGCCTTGCTCTATAGCCCAGTGGTTCTCAAACTTTAGTTGGCATCAGAATCACTTGGAAGGCTGGTTAAAACTCTAATTGTTAGGCCCCAACCCAGACTTTTCTGAGTCTGTAGGTATGGTGTCAGGCCTGAACTTTTGCATTTCTAACTTGTTCATAGGGTACTGGTCTGGAAAACAACAGCTCTAAGCCATTCTTTTTTTTTTTTTTTTTTTACATTCCTTGTAAAGCCAGAGCTGACCTTGTGGTATTATTGAATAATAGCTTTACATTGCCCTCCAAATAAAATGCAAATTAGTTAGAAGGTCCTAACTGATCTGACTCCTGTTTTACCTCAATAGATTTCTCTCTCTCTTCCTCTCCAGCCATGCTGGAGAACTAGCCGTTCTCCAAAGAAGCAGTATTAGTTTGCTAAGCCTGCTATCACAAAATGATTGACAAGGTAACATTACTTGCTCTGTCTCACAAGAGTATGATTTTGTACAAACGCAATAACATGTTTGGTCCAAGCTAAGATCAAGTGAGTATTTTTACAGATATATGCTATACATGTAAATGTTTCCAGGGAAGAAAGAAAGTAACTTCTGTGATAGGCAGAATTGTGGCCCCCTCACAATTCATATGGTGAAGCCCTAACCCCCAGTATTTCAAAATGTGACTTTATAGGGAGATAAAGACTTTTAAGAGGAATTAAGTTAAAATGAGGCCGTTAGAGTGGGCCCTATTCCAAATTGACTGGTTTTCTTATAAAAGGAAACTTGGACATCGGCAGGGATGTGCACATACAGAGGAATGACCATGTAAGGATACAGTGAGAAAGTGGCCACCTATAAGTCAATGACAGGTCTCAGAAGAAACCAACCCTGCCCTCACTTGGGTCTTGAACTTCTAGGCTCCAGAACTATGAGAAAACACATTTCTTGTTTAAGTTTCCCAGTCTCTGGTCTTTTGCTCTGGCAGTCCTAGCAAACTAATATAAACTACTACTTCTATAATTGAAGAAATTAGACCCCAAGAATATTAAGTGACAGTGCTTGACACATGGAAGACATTCATATATGTCTACGGGATAAATAAATGCCTTAAAGTGACATAGCAACACTTTTATTTTTGAAGATTCTCCTTTATGAGGCCTTGGGCAGAGTTAATGGCCCTATTTTAGCATCTACATAGCATTCTGTTCATGTTACTTTCATGGCACTTAGCCAAACATATTATGGTATTTTGTTACCCAGTGTATCCCTCAGTGCTGAGCACAGTATTAAGCTCATCATAGTTGGTGGTTCATATCTGTTGAAATGGACAGCCTAATCTCAATCCATCCAAATAGAAGAACAAACTATACACTGAAAATATAATGTCCAGCTAAACTGTTGTATTAGGTTAAATCGTAAGAAATTAGTGCTTGATATTTTCAAAACACTGAGCAGAATAACTCAGGGACTTTTCTGGAATATGGCCAATAAAGATCTAAAAATATTTCTCACCAACTTGCTATTCATTTGTTGTACAACAAATGTTTGACATATGCTTGTCAGGCACTATTCAGTACTAGAATCTTGGAGCTCACAAAGGTGAAGAAGCTTTGCTCCCTATTAAAGAGATTAATTGAGAGTGATATCTGACTTGTTCCCACTCATATGAATTGGTGAAAATATAAGGGGGCATTGATTTAGGTCCAAAGGCTTCTAGCACATTCTTTCAGCAATTTTCCTACCTTTAATATAAAGCATTTAGTAAAGACAAGGATATGTATTAAGTTACCTTGTTGGGAAACTTGGGTGACTTTTGGTAGGTCCCTATTCCTCTCACACACAGAGGAGTAGGGGCTGTAACAGTGGGATACTAATCACACCTTGTAAGACTGTTTATCTTACACAGCCTAAGACGTGTGAACTGCAGCAATATTCAAAGTTAGACATTTTACTCTATTGTCCTTTCTTTCAAAAGGGTCTATTTTTGGGAAAACAGCTTGTATGTTTCTTGTGAAGGACGGTTGGACTGATATGCCCACTAGCGCACAGTAGTAACAGTCCACATTACTATGTATTCGCACAGTAGTAACAGTCCACATTACTATGTATTCGCACAGTAGTAACAGTCCACATTACTATGTATTATGCACATTAAATGACAAAAACCTCACTTTACAAATCCAAACGATCAGCGTTAAGACTACAATATAGTTAGCCTTGTCTCTTCGCACCCAAAGGGTTGCTAGGATTACATCTGAAGAAGGAAATTAATCTTGAAATTAAAGGCATTTTCAAAAAACGGCGGGAATACTGCACTCTTAGATTTCAAGAAGCGAGCGTTTTAAAAAGAGCTTCCAAAAGCCCTTGACCCCGACGTGATTCGAACACGCAGCCTTCTGATCTGGAGTCAGACGCGCTACCGTTGCGCCACGAGGTCCTGCTGGGCTGGGATTCGCACAGTTTCTTAGGACTCAAGCAACATGGCGTTTCTTCCGAACACGCATCTCTTTTCACTTCTTTCCTTGCCCTTCCACCTGGTACACGTTGAAGCTGGAGACCGATCACTTTAGCGCCCAAATTTTACTGATCGTCAACCCTCCACCTAACTTGGGACGAGACCAGCGGAGGCGAACTGAGTTTCCCTTTCGGTGGAGCCCCCACGGTCAAGGGAAGCTGTTCCTTCCTCTTCTACAGCAGGCAATTTCCGTTCTTAGCCGCCCCTTTAGGGGAGGAAACTCCGCCTACTCTCTCCCCTCCCCCCTTCGGGTTCCGCGCCAAGTTCGTGACCTCGAGTTGGAATTTGGCGGGCTCGCTGCGCAGGCGCTCGGCTGTGCCAGCTAGCCTCTGGTGGCTGGCGCTGAGGTGCGTGAGGTTCCCCTTTCTCTTCTATCAACAATATGGAGCTTTTACTGACAGGGTGGACTTTTAGTTCAAGGTGACCATTAAGCTTAAGAGGCAACCGTTTTAAAAGACACACTCATAAAAGATATTAGCATATTGTATCTATCGGCAGGTTTGACGCTACGTAGTTGAATTACACGGAAAAGAGCAGTTGGATTAATAAAAATGTACTCATCTCCCCGTCGGGGAATTGAACCCCGGTCTCCCGCGTGACAGGCGGGGATACTAACCACTATACTAACGAGGAGCCGCTTTTAAGAGGGTTCCAAATATCTCTTCAAAAGTAGGAAAGATTCCCTCCTCAAGTTTATTACCTTTCGGCTTATCACCCGGAAGCATGAAAATACAAACACTCCGACCGCGCTTTCTCTCACTATGCCTCTTTGGGCGCCTCCACTTGTCGTTGGTGGAAAGAGTAAATTATTTAGAATAAGTGAAACAAAATGCGCTTCCAGCTTGAGTAGTGATGAATTGATGAAAATTGTTTTCCGAAACTCTTCATGCTTTCCAGATGATTTAGCTTTCTGGAGGGAGGTTTTTAATTTAATGGTGACCAAGAGGATGTGACTTGAAGCAGAACTTTATCTTCACAAATTTTTATTTTCATTCTGAAGTCGAATTTCAAGGATCATATGGTTGCCAGATGTCCAGGGAAGTCAGGGTTGTCCCACAATACAGTGCCTCTTCAACCCATTTGTAAGCTTTTGTGACACAAAGGGGCTCATGCATTGGACTAGCCGTGGCCAAATGCAATTCTGTTAGCTGGGTATTGTGTCCCCCCCCACACACCCCGTATTTCGGTCTGTTTCCTGAGGCATCTACAGTTTGCTTGAAAATGATAAACATGTAAGTGGCAAAATAATAATGCATTTAAATAAAACAAGGATGTGCCGTTAATTAGCCATAGAATTAAGAAGGTGTGCTAATAGAATAATTTGTACAATCCTTAGCCTTTTCGTAAATAGGATGGATCAAGCCTATTCCAAGGAGGACCTCTCATATAAACTTTTGACATTATCTCTAAATAAGCAAAATTGTAGAGTCACAAACTGACATGATTGAAAAGTTTTCATTGTAGAACATAAATTTATGGACTCCATTCATGGTAGTGTAATGAACTAACACATTTTGGGGGAATCATAGGTTACATGGTGTTTTCCATCTGATGAAAGGGATTATTTAA
Source organism: Spilogale gracilis (assembly GCA_004023965.1). Lineage (NCBI taxonomy): Eukaryota > Metazoa > Chordata > Mammalia > Carnivora > Mephitidae > Spilogale > Spilogale gracilis. The sequence continues at coordinate 6,155 of PITA01013381.1, read as the reverse complement.
TGCAGACTTTAAAAAACGGCAATTTTTAAGGCGTGTTTTGCCTTTTTTTTTTCACTCTTAAATATACTAAATGCCTCAGTAAAACTCTGTGTCCTGTGGCCTCCTTCTGCTTCTAACTCTAGTAACTCCTATGAAGTCCAAAGGGCACGGTGATAGCTATGATGATTTCTTTTTCCTTGTAAGAGTAAAAGAATTTATCCCAGGTCTCCATTGGCAAAACTGCAGAGCAGTGGGAACCCGGAGTAATTGAAAAGCCTGTTTTCACCCCTCCCCCACTCCCGTTAGCTGGAGCTTAATCCTTGTCCCTTCAGAAGAGACATCATCCTCTCCACCTAAGCTATGGTAACGCTATGCCAGTGTTCATACATGTGTTTCTACTTTTTTTTTCCTCCCTAGGGAAATGAAGCAGCCTGAGCCAGCAGAGATCTTGGAGCAGGAAACAGCACCTGCTGCCCATTTTCCTAAAATGGAAGAGAGGATAATTAACCTGAGCAGGGTAAGGGACTCACAGAGTCCTCACAGTCAGCACTGGGTGAAAGTAAAGGTTAAAATTTGACTGGTACTAGAGAGGGCACAGAACTCTTTGGAGGTGAATAGCATGATGACAATCAATGTTATTTAAAATTTCATATATTGCTCTACCTAAGTAATTGGTTGTCTAGCTTGTCATACCTTGCAGAACCATTCACATTCATTTCATCTTGTCCACAGTCCCATGAGGTTAATAGGGGTGGTGTTTTCATCCCTGTTTTACAGGTAGAGAAAGAGAATCTTGTAGAGTCACACAGATAGGAAGTGGTGAGAGGCCAATAATCACCCAAGCCTTGACTACAAATCTTGTTCAGGATTCACTCTGCTGTATAGTTCCACATACTTGTATATTAACAAATCATGCGTTACAGAGAGAAAATCTTTATCACTAGTATCAACATACTGTGTTGTACTCATTCCTGTATTAATATTTACTGGTCTTTAGTTGCTTAGACACTATAGTTATTCATTCACTATTGAACCTACAATGTGCCAGACATTGGTTTAGACATATGGGGAGGTTTTAATGGATACATTTTGTTCTTGTGGAGCCTTATATTGTAATAGAAGGAAGGTAGACAGTAAACAAGGGATATAAAACATGAATATCCTATATGGTGACAAGAGTGGAAATAGAAAAAAATAGCATTATAAGGGGCTTTAGAGAGTGTCAAAATAAATACAAAGGTCAAATAGGCCTCATTTTAATAAGGTAGCATTTGAACAGACTTAAAGTAAGCAGTGTGGTCATATGGGTATCTAGAAGACCTGTGGGACCTTAGAGGTTATTGTAAAGACTTTGACTTTTATTCTGAGGGGAAAGAGCTGCTGTAGGGTTTGGACAGAGAGGTGACCTGGTCTAATTAGTGTTTTAGAGTTTTGGGCTACTGGGTTGAGAATACAACCTGGGGGCCAAGAGCAGAAGCAGGGAGACTAATGAGGTCTATTTTAACAACCCGTGTAGGAGGTGAGGTGGTTTAGGCCAGCCAAGGAATTGTGGAGAATGTGAGAGATGCTGATGTATTTTGAAGGTAGAGCTTTCCTGACAGAACTCCCTGACAGCATGAATGTGAGGTGTAAGAGTAAAAGAGAAATCAAAGTTGCTTTCATATTTTTTGGCTTAAGCAACTGAAAGGATAGAGTTGCTATCAACTGAAGTGGAGAAGAATAGTGCACAACTTCAGAGGGCATCATTGATCTTGATAGCCTATGTGAAGGGAGCAAGAATTCTTGTTCCCTTTAAGGCCCTTCTAGCTAGATTAAGAATCAAATTGACATAAGACAGATTTCAGGGTTGTGAGATTGAGCCCTACGTTGGGCTCTGCACTGGGCATGGAGCCTGCTTAAGATTCTCTCTCTCCCTCTGCTCCTCCCCGGCCCTCTTAAAAAAAAAATTGACATGAGACATACTAATAGGAAAAAAATAAAATTTAATAACATACATACAGGGAATTCATACAGACATGGAAATTCCAACAACAGGCAGAATGAAGCATATATGTCATTAGGAACTGAGAAGAGGGTAGGGGTCTTGGCCTTCAAAGGGAAGAGAAGCATTTTTCAGGCAGAATGAAAAAGAGTAAATACTTGGTAAACAAGTGTGTGCTGAGCCACTCAGAAACAATGGGCCAAAGAAGGACTCTAACCAAACAGGCCTTGCTAAGTTCCTCCCTATCTACCATACTCACTCAGTTCATATCTTTTAGGCAGTTGTGGGTTATCTCGTGAGCTTTTTCTGAATCAGCTCAGTGTGGATTGCTTTTTAACTCAAAATAACATTAATGCCAACATGGCCCATTTTGGGGCAGCCTCCCCTTGGCCCCCAAAAGAGCACACCAGGGAGGAGGCAGGTGACCACTCACACAGATGCTTTGTGGTTGGCTCTCCTTGGAAGTGTGCAACATGGCAGCCTTGCATATGGAGCAGTATTTGGGCCTGGGGGCGATAATCAGCATTTCGGTCTGGGGTGTGTTAAGGTTGAAACAAGGAGTAGGTAGTTGAACATCATGGTTGAGTGCTCATTGTATAAACCAAGCGCTGTGCTCTGTGCTGGAGGCACCATGAAGAACAAAGTTCGTGCTCTCAAGGAATTTTCATTTAAGCAGTAGGGGGGGGGGGTGATGTAGTGTTAACCTTTTCTTGGCCTCTTGTTCATTTTTAAAATAAATATGTTTTTTGTTTATTTACTATTTTTAGGGTTTATTAAGGCATAATTTTTTAAAAGATTTTATTTATTCATTTGAGAGAGAGAGAGAGAGAGAGAGAGAGAGAGAGAGAGAGAGAATAGAAGCAGGTAGAGGGTGAGGGAGAAGCAGACTCCCCACTGAGCAGGGAGCCTGACACAGGGCTTGATCCAGGGACTCTAGGGTCATGACCTGAACCAAAGGCAGGTGCTTAACGGGCTGAGCCACCCAGGCATCCTGAGGTATAATTTATATCCAGTAAAATTTATCCTCTTTTAGGTGTACCGTTCTATCAATTTTGACCACAATCAAGTTATAGACTATTTCCATCACTCCTATCACTTCTACCATAAACTTCCCTTAAGCCCCTTTATAGCCCATCCCTTCCTTTCAGCCCCAACCACCACTGATACAGTTTCCATGTCCACAATATCATATTAATGGAAAGGTACAGATTGTCATCTTTTGAATATGGCAGTTTTCAGTTAGCATTGATGCTTTTCAGAGTCATCCACATTGTTTTCCTAGATCAGTGAGATTTTTTTCCCCCATTGCTGATTAGCATACCACTGTATGGATGTTTATCCTCTCACTAGTTGATGCATGTTTGAGTTGTTTCCAGTCTGTGACTATTACAAATACAGCAATTATAAACATTAGTGTGTTCAAAGAAACAACACACCAAAATAGAGTCACTTTTGCTACACCCCACCACGGCTTAACCTGTTTACCTTTTCAGCCTCTCTGTGGAGTGAAATTTTAAACCAATTAGGCTGGAATTTCCTCATGAGCACTTGTGAAGTAATATGTGTGATAAGACTACCTGCTCTGCCCCTTAAGGGGAAGGTGAACTTGCCTGAAATAATCTATTCTTTTGCTAGCAGCCTTCCTGTTTCTGCCTATAAAATCCTATTCTGTACAGTTCCTTGAAGCTTCTTTCTACTTAGAAGATGGGATGCTGCCCGATTTATGAATCATTGAATAAAGCCAATTAAATCTTCAGATTTACTTAGTTGAAAACAGTACACAGGTTTTTGTATCTTCATTTTTCTTGGGTCAATACCTAGGAGTGGGTTAGCTGTATGTTTGCTTTTATAAGAAACTACCAAACTATGGAATATTTTGCATTCCCACTGACAGTATATGAGCATTCTTGTTTTTTTTTTTTTTTTAAGATTTTATTTATTTATTTGACAGAGAGAAACACAGCTAGAGAGAGAACACAGGCAGGGAGAGCGAGAGGGAGAAGCAGGATTCCCCGCCCAGCAGGGGCGGGACTCCATCCCAGGACTCCCAGATCATGACTGGAGCTGAAGGCAGATGCTTAATGACTGAGCCACCCAGGCGTCCATGAGCATGCTTATTGTTGCACATCTTTGCTAGCACTTGATATTATAAGTAGTTTTTGTTTGAGCCATTCTAATAGGTGTGTAGTAGGATCTCTGTGTGCTTAATAGGTCTTTCCCTAATGATTAATGATGTTGAGCATATTTTCATAGGTTTATTTAAGCATGTTAAAATTTTGCCCATTTTTCAATTAGGTTGTTTTCATACCGAATTTTGAAAGTTTTTTTTTTGGTTTATTCTGATTACTTATTTTATAAGTATATCGACCCATGTATAATATATCTTGGGAGATGCATTTTCTCAAGCTGTGCCTGGTTTTTTTCACTCTCTTAAAGACTTTTATTTTTTAAATTTTAACTTGTATAACTTTATTTTTTTAAATTTAAATTCAATTAGTTTCAGATGTAGAGCGCAATAATTCATCAGGTGTGTATAACACCCAGTGCTCATCACATCATGTGCCCTCCTTAATGTCCATCACCCTGTTACCTCATTCCCCCACCGACCTCCCCTCCATCAACCCTCAGTTTTTTTCCTATAGTTAAAAGAATTTTTTATTTTATCAGAGCATAATGACCTGATTTCTAGTGTTTCTTCCCTTTTTTCTCTGTTATTTTCACTTCCTCAACTTAACCTTTGAACACAATGTAAACAAGATCTTGGGCCAACTCACTACTGAACATTCGCTTTTCCCTTTCCTCCGCCTCTATACATAAAGAAGAGTCTAAATTGCTCCTGGGTACTTTTGGATTCTATAATCATTCATTCACAGAAGCATGATTTACATTTATTAAAATGCCGTACTCCCTATGCAAATATGAAACTAACCCTCCATAAACATTCAAATTCAAATTCAAAGGTGAATGTTTATGATGTGGGCCTGGAAGGTAGATCTAGGGGTGCAAGTTTAGATTATTAACAGAAAAAAGTTTCTATTGAGGATACTCATAGTTGACCATTTCCCAGCCTAATTTATCTAAATTATCCAGAGTTAAAACTGAGAGGCAGGGGCGCCTGGGTGGCTCAGTTGGTTGAGCAATTGCCTTCGGCTCAGGTCATGATCAGGTCCTGATCCCGGAGACCCGGGATCCAGTCCCACATCGGGATCCCTGCTCAGCGGGAAGCCTGCTCCTTCTTCCTCTCTCACTTCCCCTGCTTGTGTTCCCCCTCTGGCTGTGTTTCTCTCTGTCAAATAAATAAAATCTTAAACAAAACAAAACAAAACAAAACAACAACTGAGAGGCAAACATCTTTTCCCCTCCAGTGCAATCAATACTTTAGTCTTCTCCTTCTCATTAAAAAAAAAAACCCAAAACAACGAACAACAACAACAAACCCAACTTTTTTGATCTAGTCTTTGTGCCAGGTATGGAGATAGACACTGGGGACAAAGATCCAAGTAATATTCACTTCCTGCCCTGGAAGAGCTCAGTTTTCACTGGGGAGGTGGACCCTCTTACTGATTGTTTGCTAAGTGCTGTGGTGGCAACCGTGCCTGCTGGAAGCCTACCACGAATAGGTTCTGTTTTAAGTGTTCTACATGAGAAAACTAACGTTTGTTACAATCCTGTTAATTTGGTACAGTAATTCTTCCCCCTTTGAAGATGATGAAACTGAGGCACAAGAAGGTTAAAGTCACAAAGTTACACAAAATAGTGTAAACCACTATGAGATTACAAAAAAAAAAAAAGGACTGGGTCTGGGGGGGCGTGTGTGGGGGGAGGGTTTCAAAGAAAACCACTTTCAGCTGGGCCTCAAAAGATGATGATGAGGTTTGAAAGAGAAGGGAAAAGATTTTCCGGCGCTTTTGGAAAAGGGAAGCACTAATGCAAAGACTCAGAGCTTGTGAAAGAGTATGTGGGATTTCAGAAAACACCAAGTAGAGGGCCTGCTGCTGCTGGGATAGGATTGCAGGAGGCAGTAAATGTCCTCACTGTTAATTATAATGTACAGCTGAGGATAGTTAAAAATCACAGACTTTGAGGAGCTGGTAGGAATCTTACAGATCTTTTCAGCCCTTTCATTTATATAGGCAAGGAAACTGAGGCCCAGAGGGCTCCAGGGCTTTCCTAATTCTCAGGGTGGAGAATGTCA
>PITA01013380.1:0-57744 GCA_004023965.1 Spilogale gracilis | reverse complement strand
AAGGAGCAAAGTAGAAATATGAATCTAATAATCTACCTTAGAATGATCTACTTAAAAAATGCTATTCATGGTCAAAAATGTTCTTATCCAAGTGTCTCAACATCATTAGCCACCACCATAGTTCCATGTTTAGGATATCTGAAATGTTATATGAGGTGTGACATGGAGGAAAGCACTCTTTTGGATGTATGCCTGTTTCCTGGGATTTACCCTGCATCAGCTATGAAAGTGATCCAAAGGTTTAGGTTTATTTGAAGATATAACAACTCTGGCAGACATCTGGTTCAGTTATTTGTGTTCAAAGTACGTAATTTCTTTTTTTTTTCTCTCTTTTTCTTTACTTTCCTCTCTCCTCTTCTCTTCTCTCCCCTTCCCTTCCCTATCCTCCTTTCCTCCTTTCCCCTCTTCCTCCCTTCATCCCTCCCTCCCTCCCTTCCTTCCTCCCTTCCTTCCTCCCTCTCTTCCTTTCTTCCATCTTCCTTCCATTCTTCCCTCCAGTCTTTCCTTTTCTTATCTCTATTAAAACTTTAGATTGAGATATAAGGTTGGTAATAGCATCTTTTTTTTTTTGTAATAGCATCTTTTTGAGACACTTTTATACAATGATACTTTGGAAGCTGTGATATACTTTAATGAACTGGACATTTTGATGTCTTTTTAATTTTTATTTTTGCTGTAAATTTCTAGCTGGTAATAAAAAAATCACTTTGGCGTGTCATTGTTCATCCGCAACAATGGTGTTGACTTGTCGTTTATCAACATCTTGACCTGTTGACATGGTAATAATACTAAGAGTTAAAGTTAGAAGTTTGAAATTATAGCTCTAAAGTGTAGAAAGTGCTGGAGCTAATTGAAAAGAAGTCTATGCTTTGTCACTGATCTTATAATTCCTCTACATTTTGGTAAAAATTTTAGCTAATTTGTACCACTATCATTTAGTAAAGAAAGTAACATTTTTTTTCTTTCAGTTGTATTCTTTTTAGTAATGTTGAATACTATTTCCAAAGTTATGAACATTTATGATTCTCAGAGAAACAAAATCACAGTATTTGAAGGCTGGCCTCTCAAGTGATGTGATTTTCACTCCACACTTCTGGTTCTACATTTCACAGTTCACTTTCTTGTGGACAGATATCTGCATGACTTTTAAATATTTCATGACTCTACTACTATTGACTGATTACCAAATGTCTAAACAGCTCTATTGAGAAATTTATTTTGTGTTTGTTTTCTAGTTTTCTATACGAAGTTATTCTATTAGAAACTCTTCAGAACTCATATTTTTATCAGCCAACATCATACACAATGTATCATAGAACCTATGGAACTGGAATAATGATTTTATCAAAAGAAGCTATTTAACTCTCAGGACTATGTATTCAATAAATACAGACATTTTAGTTTAATGAGAGACTAGCTCTCAGTTATTTGATTGACATTTTATTTTAATTTTGGATTATTAAAAGTCATATCTAGTTTAGAATGATTTTTGAGAGTGTATACATTTTATTTTGAAAGTGGGTTTTTTTGGACAAATTTAGTAGAAATTAAAATTAAGTACTGCAACTAGAAGGAGCATGCTTAAAAGTAGACTATGATACTTTTCCTTGACTATGAACTGTTTAATTAATAAGAAATAGTACTACCAGAGGTACCTGGGTGGGTCAGTCGTTAAGCGTCTGTCTACTTTTGACTCAAGTCATGATCCCAGAGTCCTGGTGGGAAGCCTGCTTCTCCCTCTCTCACTCCCCCTGCTTGTGTTCCCTCTCTGGCTGTGCTTCGCTCCATCAAATAAATAAATAAATCTTAAAAAAAAAGAAAGAAAGAAAGAAAAAGAAATAAAGAAAGGAAGGAAGAAAGAAAAAAATGGTACTAGCAAAGATGCTAAACAAAAATGAAAAAAAAAAAAACTTTCTAAAACCCAAAGTATTACTTAAACCCAAACTCCATTTTCTCTTTACATTTAATTTTAGATTTTGATGTTAAAGCTACAGTAGATCTTGAATTATCTAAACATCAACATTTTTATCCTCTTCTTTTATAATAAAATATGTGGGAAATTACTTTGGAAAGTTTAAGAATCTACAGCATTGGAGAGTCTTCTAACACCTCACACAAACCAAATAGCAGCTTGGTTATCATGTATAATTGTTCCTACATATTCCTAAATAGTCATTGTGAAGTCAGATTTTGTTGCTGAAAGTTTCCATGGAAACAAGAGGAATAAAAACATCTCTGCTTCACTGGTTCTTAGAGCTTCATAAAATATTGTTGCATTTTGCTTTCAGAAATACACATAAGAAAAATAATTCCCATTTTTTAAAAACAGAGATTCACCCAAAGAATGGGTCTGTTGTGCTGATACAGGTTTACTGTTTTCTATAAGACTCACTATTTGTCAACCTTCCCCCAAATTTTCCTCTATCACCTGTCTTTAGGGATCTACATTCATTGCTTCATTCATTTTAGCTGAATTCAATATCATATGATTATCTCTGTAAATACTGAAAAAGCTTTAGACAGATTCAATATACATTCTTGATGAAATCTATAGAGAAAATTGGAATGGAGAGATTCTTTCTTAACATGATTATATATCTCCACTGCTATTTGGCATTGTAGTAGAAATAGTATTAGCCAGGGCAATTAAATAAGATAAATCATTTAGAGACATAAAAATGGGCAATTTAAGGAGTAAATGGTCTCTATTTGCAGACAATATGATAGAATACCTAAAGACTCCAAGAGAATCAATACTAAAACTAATTCAACTATTAATGAATTGAGCTGGCCAGGATATGAAATTATCATATAAAATAAAAAGTCTTCATATACTTCATATAGAAATAATAATAAGATCTAATAGTAGAGATAATCCTATTTAAGACTGCAACAAATAAGATTCAATATAATGACATAAATTCAACAAAAAGGTGCAAGATCTATATGAGGAAAAAAAATAAAACTCTTTAAATGTTTACAAATAGATAAACAGAATAGATAAAATAGAAAGTCCAAAATTAGACTCAAATACATATGGAAATTTAGTATATGATAAACTGGCACTTCAGTTTACTGGAGTAAAGATTGACTCATTAATAAATGGTGATAGGACAACTAGGGAGCCATATGGAAAAAGTTAAAATTCAATTTATCTCATAACATACAAGAGATTACTATGGATGGGTTAGGTGTCTAAATGTAAAAAATGAAGCCATGGATCTAATACAAAAAAAAAAATTATGAATTTCTCTTTAGTTTCAGTATAGGGAAGCATTGTGTGATATATCATTAAAAGAAAAAATTGTTGCATTTGACAATATACAGTAAAAATGGTTGCATAAAAAAATCTTAAGAAGATATAACTGACTTACCTTGTAAAGAACAGTTGTATATAAAACAGACTATGAATGTCTGGGTGGCTCAGTCAGTTACACGTCTGCCTTCAGCTCAAGTCATGATCCCAGGGTCCTGGGATGGAGTCCCACATCTGGTTCCTGCTGAGTGGGGAGCCTGCTTTTCCTTCTGCCTACTGCTCCCCCTGCTTGTGCTCTCTCTCTCTGACAAATAAATAAATAAAATCTTTAAAAAAAAAAAAAAGACCAAAGGAAAACATCTTATTTATTTATTATTTTCTTTTTAAAAAAGATTTTATTTATTTAACAGAGAGAAACACAGCCAGAGAGGGAACACAAGCAGGGGGAGTGAGAGAGGGAGAAGCAGGCTTCCTGCCAAACAGGGAGCCCTATGTGGGACTCGATCCCGGGTCTCCAGGATCATGACCTGAGCCGAAGGCAGTCGCTTAACCAACTCAGCCACCCAGGTGCCCCGGAAAATGTCCTTTTTAAAACGAAGGGACAAAGGACCAAATCCCTAACAAAGAAATGAGAAAAAAAACTTTTTTTAAATTAGATATAACTTAAAAAATTCACAAAAAAATTGTTCTTAAAATATTCAAATCATAGTTAGAGAAATAGCAATTTAAAAATGCTGAGATCCTGTTTACCACTCTCTGATATATGAAAATTCTGTATGTAAATATTGAAATTTTGTCAGTGAGGTTGTGGGGAAACAAACTCATATATTGCTAATGGGAATACAAATTGGTAAAACCAATTTTGACAAAACTTGGTAATACTCAGCAAATCTTGGGGTGCCTCAGTTAAGCATCTGCCTCAGCTCAGGTCCTGATTTCAGGGTCCTAGGATCTAGCTCCAGATGGAGGTCCCTTCTCAGCAGGGATCTGCTCTCTCTCCTTCTGCCCCCTCTTCTGTTCATGCTCTCTATCTCTCTCTCAAATAAATAAATAAAATCTTAAAAAAAAATTACCTATGCACTTATTCTTTAATCCAGAATCCTTTAAAAACACACTTAGAGATACTCTTCCAATAATAAGAATACATATATGCATAAGGTTATTCATTACAGAATTATTTGTAATTCCAAAATAATAGAAACAACTTAATACTCATATATAGGAAAGAGATAAGGTAAAATGTGGTCTATCCAAACAATGGAATACTATGCAACTGCACAAAAGAATAAGGAATATTTGTATTAATTGTATGGAGTGATTTGTAGGACATATTTTTATGTGAGAAAAGCAAATTACAAAGGTAACTAATAGTGTACTATTTTTCTTATAAGAAATGTGGGGATATGAGAAAATACTACACATACTTGCCCACTTGTGTGAAATAAATACAGGAATGATAAACCAGAAAATAAAGGTAATGTTTATCTCTAGAAAGTGGATAAGAAATTGTTGGAAAGGAGAAGGGAGTACAAACAGAGATAAGGGGGAGTATAACAATCCGCTGAATATATCTTTTTGTATATTTTTGATTCTAAGACATACAGTAATGCTTCATGGATATCTCAACTACTCAAAAATTAGCGAAATACACTGCTACTTGGGTGTGAAAACTTATGTGACATGGAAACATTAACAAATGAATGAAACTGAATTTCAAATGAATAACCTAATTCCATTGAAGAAGTACAGAAAAAAACGGCTAACCTGTTAACTTACCAAACTTCAATTATTTACCTTAAGGCTAAAAGGCAAAAATAGCACTATACAACTGCTTCAATCTGGTTAGTAAATGTGTTTTTTAGAGGGTATAGTTTAGCAATTTTGAAACTATGTATTGTGTGTACTAGAACTGGATAAAAAAAGAAATATATTGATTGCATGCAACTAGAACTGGAATTCTCATTTTTGGAGAAAGAAGTTAAATATTAAAAAAAGGGAAATGCTAAATAAACACAGAGGTGTTTGACTGGAATCAGTTATGAGTAGAAACTCTTTATTTTAACAGTTAAATGAATAGACAGATCTAGGAATGTCAGTGTATGCATGGGTCACCATCTATACATATATTCCTACTTCCATTGACGGTGGCTGAAGGCACTGCAGGTAATGACACCCAGAAGCAATGAACATACCTGGAACGCAGACCTTGGAAGTACTTAATGAAAGATGTGGGCTTGTTTAAAAAAATGTTTGGAGTTTGAAGGACTTTGAAGGGCCAAAGCTGAAGCAATTTGAGAGGGAAAAAAAAGATGATTATATCGGTTTTCCACCCATATAATAAAATAAATATCCAAGAGTCTATTTTGACATGAACAACTAATTGAATAATTATATAAACGGGGGACAAGGAATATTTTTTTCTTACAGAATTTCAATTAATAAGTACAAGACGAGAGAAAAAAATAGAAAATCACCATTAGACAAATACCATGATGACTGTGGCGAACAAGTCCACTGACGAATGCTAAAGGTGTTGGACGAAAATTGGAAGAGAAACAGAATCCTTACATAGTTTCAGAAGGTGCTTATAAGGAAAAATAAATAGTGTTTGTTTTTTTTTTTAAGGAGACACCCTGCAGACACTTCTTTAGCCAAACCAGCAAAATTAACATCACCAGTACTGAGATATTGACATTATGACCCCTATTACGTGGTGCACTGAGAGGCACACAGCATCATGTAGGCACATGCGAGTCTTGTCAAAATAATACGTACATCCACTTTTGTCTTGAGAAAGCACCAGAAAAATCTGAATGGAGGGGCATTCTACAAAATAACTCACCTTTATTCTTGAAAAGGTCAAGGTCCTTAGATGTAAGGGAAGAGGATGTAACTGTTGCAGACTACAGGATGTGAAGGGCAAATAGCAGCAAAATTAAATGTCAGATCCAGCAGATGATTGTAGAACATCAGTGAGGAGATAGGTGAAGTTCACATAAAGTAGGTCTGAACTTCAGTGAATGGTAATATCTCAGCATTAATTTCCTAGTTTTCATAATCAGACCATGGCAATTCACCTGAGGAGAAGCTGAGTGAGAGATGTATGACAATTCCCTGTACTATTTTTGCAACTTTTCTATTAAGTCTAAAATTTATTTAAAATAAAAAGGGTGCCTGGGTGGCTCAGTTGTTAAGCGTCTGCCTTCAGCTCAGGTCATGATTCCAGGGTCCTGGGATCAAGTCCTGCATCCGGTTCCTTGCTTGGCAGGGAGCCTGCTTCTCCCACTGCCTACTACTCCCTCTGTTTGTGCTCTCTCTACCTGTCTCAAACTTTGTCTCTCTTTCTCTTTCTCTCTCTCTCTCTCAAATAAATAAATAGTAAATTAAATAAAAAGTTAAAAAAAGGAAAACTCCTAAGACACTCTTCAAATCACATTATTGGTTAAATTACTGAAATTTTTTCTTTTCTTTTTTTTTTTGAGAATTTTATTCTTGATGCTACTTTGTTTACAATAATGGAATTGGTGAAATTCCTCTCAGATGGTTTTCTTTTTTCTGAAAAACACCAGTGTTTTTCAAAATCAGTTAGATTGGCTCCTCTCTCTAGAATCCCTCAGTTTTTCACCTCAGTCCATAAAGAAAAAATTTCTCTTTGCAGTTTACATTGAAGTCTCTTCAACTTATCCAGTAGTTTTGTCTGCAATTCCCTTTGTATCTTCCCTATTATAAAGTCCTATTTTCTTTTTTTTTTTCTTTTAAATATATTATATGTTTAAGAGAGAGAGAGAGAGCACAAGCATGGGAATAGAGGCAGAGGGAGAGGGAGAAGCAGATTCCCTGCTGGGCAGGGAGCCTGATGTGGAACTTCTTCTCAGGACTCTGGGATCATGACCTGAGTCAGAGGCAGACAACCAACTGAGTCACCCAAGCGCCCATAAATCCAATTTTCTTAACAATTATTTTCCCAAAATAAGAGTTTTTTGTCTGTTGCCTTATAGAAGTTTTTATTTTAGTCATTCAAATCACATTCCTATATAAATGAACTAATGGAAGTATATGGATTTTGGGCCATATACATATTCCTCTTTAGGATTTCATTAAATTTCATAAAATAACTGGTCTCTGTACTATGCTGTCCCCTTATCTCACATCCACTAAGACATTTGCCATCACTATTTCCATATATGTTGTGTGTCTTACCTCAGTTTAGGCCTTCTCTGCTTATTGTCGCTTTCAAAATATTGTTTGTATAAGAATTAGAGACACCATGGCGCTTACGCACAGCCAGACTGCTAACTGGATCATGGAAATTCATGGCTCTGTTTCCTTGGGACTTACTAAACTCATGTGTATTCATCATGTGACCCCTGGAAGGTCAAAGACAAGAAGAAAATCTCTTTTGCTGGATCCTCTGTAAACCCCTTCTCCTGCATATTTCTTCCCAGTAACTACCAGATTCTTAATCCTGTTCTTGAATATTTAACATAATTTCATACTTGGTTCACATGGCATACGGTGACCAATCTGAAGCTATTTTTCTTTTGGTCCTAGATCATTAACTCCCAGCATTTCACAATAAAAAAATCTTGGTCACATGCATTCTTAGACACCAGAAACACTGTGAATAGCACAGTTTCCAGAAAACAGTTGTATTTCCAATAAATGTTTGTTAAATTAGTGGACAAATAACATATCTTCTTTCCAAGTTCAGTGATTATCACCACTAATACCAGCTTTATTCCCTGTTATAATAGAAATTGATTGTCTCTAAATAATCTTTCAGTGGCATGATTAGATTTTGCTACATCATGTTGCAGTAACAAATTGTATGAGAATCTCAGTAGGGTGTACAAAAATACAGGTTTGATTCTCATGGTTGTTATATATTGGCTAACAACTGCCTGGCATTCTACTTTACTTCTCTCCACTTAAAGACCCAGGCTGGATGAATAGCCACTGTCTAGGACAGTCTTGGCACAATTGGATAAAACAATGGGAGAACCACTTGACATTTCATAAAACTTCTCAGAAATAGTACATACCATTTTTACTATTATTTCTTGGCTCCAAACTGCTATGTGGCTGAGCTTGACATCCTATAAGGTTGGACTCGGTAGGAGCGGGGGTACATTGACACTAGTACAATCTATTACAGTTGCCCTGTTAATTAAATATATTTGCTTTTCTTCCCACACACATAAAATATGCTCAATCCCTTCCCAAAGGTCAACCCAACTCAAAGTTCCAGTTTCAGGATACTGTGATAATCTTCACATTGTCTCTTTGTAGATGCATTAAGTATGAAATTAAGAGTTGAACAAGTACAGAAAACCACAATAAACATTCTCTTTCAGAAACAACAGGGAGGCACAGGGCCATCCTTAGTATGCAATAATAATAATAAAAAAAGGTATAGTCCCATTTTGAAAACATAGGTCCTTACCCTAAGGGTGGACAATGTTCCTTGGTTAAACTGCAGTGCTGCACCCTGGGACTAGCTCCCAAATTCATGGTTCTCTATGGTTCTTGACTCCACCTTCTGAAAGATAACTAGTTCTCTTAGTCACAGATGAGGAGACATTGGAGAATATGCTATTTTGGAAGAATGCAGAGATCTTTTAACCTGCCTCCTGTTTATAGAAGTTTGGCAGCAGGGGCATTCCAAAGGCTATTTTAAGTCTTGCATGGGGCAGTCTTTTGGTTCAGCCAAGTATTCCTTTGACAGTGATACCTTCTCAAAAATTGAGTTGGATTTTTATCTACTTGATTCTAGTCAGCTCTATGTATCAACAACCTCACAATTTGTTTGTTTGTTTGTTTGTTTGTTTGTTAAGATTTTATTTATTCATCTGAGAGAGAGCATGAGCAGGGTGGAAAGGCAGAGGGAGATGCAGACTGCGCTGAGCCGGGAGTCTGATTGGCAGCTGGATCTCTAGACCTGGACCCAGAGATTACCACCTGAGCCAAAGGCAGATACTTAACCTGAGCTGCCCAGGTGCCCCAGTAACCTCAAAATTCCTTACAAAATATGACTCAATTATGGGTTTATTGTTTTTCAATTTATAGACAGTCTCATATATTGCTTTTCTTACTCTGGGTGATGATACTTTATTTATTTGTTTTTAGTTACAGTCTCCATTTCGTATTATGCAACTATAATACTGACTTGCAGAATTTAACACTAATTACACATCTAATACTAAAGAGTATAAGAATGGCAAGGAGAGAGAACAAATTTGTAAATAGATACAAATAAATATGCATCAAGTAAAAGAGGGACTTGCATCTTCCTTAGTTCCCATTTCTGCAGCTGGCCACATGGTCGCTGTTGGTATTTACAACATTCCTCTTCAGTCAGCGGTCTTGTATACATTAGCTGTTGGTGCCTTATCTAACAAAGTGATTGAAATCTCATTACCTAGTCAGGTGGCTCAATTTTTTTAACGTTTTATTTTGATATAAAGCAAGTTTACAGAGATATTGCAAGAATAGTACAAAAAAGTCCCATTTACCTTTTATCCAGATTCATATTTTTGTCTCTTTTACTTTTTCATCATCATCTCTCTCTATTTATATGCATGCATATTACCTTTTTGTGAACCATTCAGAGTTCAGCTGGAGACTTTATGTCCCTTTACCACTACATATTTTATCAGATATTTTCTAAGGACAAGGACATTTTCTTAGTACAATTATAAAAAATTAGTAAATGTATCATTGATAAAAGAATATTAGATGATCCAAACTTTCAATCCTCAAGTTCCTATATAAGTATTAGTCTTGCTTCTTTGGCTTTCTGTATTTTACCACAACCTTTTGCCATGACATTTCCAAGTATTATTATCTGCCCTAGAGAATTTCCTGGGTTGTAGACACCAGTCAGTATCTTGACTCTTCTCATCGCTTGTTGGCGAAACTATTCATAGAGGTTACCTCTATGTGATGAGATAATAGTTGACATAATTTGCCTTTGTGTGGATAAGTTTGATTTCACAAGTCTAATTTTTTTTCTATTGAATATGTAGTTTCAATAAAATCAGATGAAAAAAACATTTATTTATTTATTTTTAAATTTTATTTATTTATTTGACAGAGAGAAACACAGCTAGAGAGGGAACATAAGCAGGGGGAGTGAGAGAGGGAGAAGCAGGCTTCTGGCTGAGCAGGGAGCTATTGCTGGGTTCAATCCCGGCACTCCGGGTTCACGACTGGAGCTAAAGACAGATGCCCAATGACTGAGCCACCCAGGCACTCCCCCAAAAAAGCATTTTGGAATAATATTCCACCATAAAATAATTCATGAGTCAGAAGTGGAGGGAATACCACATTGCAAGTATAGACATTTATCACTCCAGCTCATTGCTCCTGTAGCTATCCCGTCCCAAACCATGTGTTTTCAGTCCCACTACGGTCCCTCTGGGTCAGGGGTCCCACCACCTGTCTCCTTTGTCTTCTTTACCCACTCAGTCCTGTCCTCCACCCAAATTTCTCATGCTTAGCCACTTATCAAGTGGCACTTTACTTTTTCCATTCAGAAACATTATTACTCTGGATTTTACAAAGTTACTCTAAATTCAAGTTTGATCAAGTGACAAGTACTTAAGGAAAAATGAATTAAACAAATACGCGTTTTTCTTTGATAAAAGAGGCTCATGAATGGCAGCGAAAAATATCTAACTTACAATTGAAAAATATAAAAACAAAACTGCTGTAACTCAATTAGATTAATTAGATTATATCATACCTATGGATCCAGATCCTGGCCTCTATACTCACTATCTACATACATGACCCTGAGCTAGTCGTGTAGTTTTTTTGCTTGTATTTTCCATGAAAATGGAATCACAGTTATACTTACCAAATGGAGGATTAATGATAGAAGAAGAAGAATATGTGAGATAGCTATTGTCGGGTTTGATGACCAAAGTCACAAGCCTGAGTCTTTTTAGAAATGAAGATCGTTTGCTCAGGGCTTAGCACTCTTAATCACAAAACTGATTTCTTTGGATAAGACATCTCAACATGTTCAAGGAGGAACAATTTGAGAATTCCTTGAAAGGAGTGCATGATGAAATACTTCAGAAGTGGGATATAGTGTTCCGAGAAGTTGATTTAGAGTGCACAATGGTTTAAGAGCTTGACAACCTCCCCTTTGTCCTCCCTGGTCTCCTTCATAGGATGTCATAAAGCTGGTGCCATGAGTTGCACGGGATCAGAGGCGCTTGAGCAACAGATGCCATTAGCTGGGACTTCCCATGTGCCACCATCTCTGGGACTGGACTGAGGCTTTATTTGGGGAGCCTGGAGCACTTTTTAGACACAGACACTAGTTAATGTGCAAGTTGTTTTTGATTTCAGTAGTGCAGACGAAGGACGGGAGGTATGTAAAGGTTAAGGCCTGGGCCAAGGTTTAGTTGTGACTCACTTTATTGGGCTACTTAACTTTATCAGAGAGATTACAGAATAAATTGTTCCTATCAGCTATCCATGGGAACAGGAAACACAGAAGGATTAGTTTTAAAAATATTTTGTTTTCTCTCTTGAGATGAGCCTGACTCAGGCAATTCTATCCTGTAATAGACTTCATTATCATCCTTCAGATGAAAAGAAACTTAATTTACAGGTCTTTTTAAATTTTTGAAATCATTCTTCAACTACCCCTATGCTTTGATCCTCAGTAATCACCAAGCCATTCCTCTTTACAACCTTCCCAGTCTCACTGTTTGTTTGTGGCATTCCCAAGTGACACACCCACAGATCAGAACACTGGATCTGTGGCCAGAGGGCTGCTATTCCTCTTTCAAACAATGTCAGAAACATTTATTTCAAGACCCAGTTAAAATTCTTCTGCTTTAAAAACCCTTTAGGGAACAGTTACTCTCTGGAACTTGTTTACTTAATTCCTTTCCTATAAGTTAACTCATTGGTTTGAATTTGGCTTCCAACCTGCCTTTCTGGGGGCTGTCAAAGCAGAGAAGAGCATTTATTGATGGTTTCTCCTGCATCAAAAAGCTTTCTCTCATTTCCTTAATGTGTCAATTTTCTGGCTCAGGACATAAAACCAAAGTAAAATAATATTTTCTTCTGTTAATTTGTTTATTTTTCTTCAAATAGTATCAGATCCAAGCCCTTATATTATAGTTAGTATCTTCAGTGTAAGGGAGATGATAAAATAATGGGCAAGACGTAGAAAATGAAAATAAAAAGTTTTAGAGGAGAAGAAGAAAAAGCAGGTAGAGAGAAGGGGGGCTATCCTCAATATGTCTCTACAAAAACAAACAAAACAAAACAATAATAATAAAAAAAACTTCCCTACAAGATGGCTTTAAAAACAAATAGATCAAAGTTGCTAACCATAGCTATACAAAAGCAGAGTGCAAAGAAAACTGAAGCCTCAGGATTATTTTCAAAATAATGTTAATAATTTTTTTCACAAAGTCACAGTAGACTGGAAAATAAAATCCAGACTTACTTTAATTAGTAATAATTCCAATTAAGGCATATATAAAGAATGATGGAAATAAAAGTCATGTTTTGGCATATATCAGGATAACTTTTGCAGAAAGAACCATTGATGAATGCCAATATTTGTGAGCAAAAGTATAAGAAACAGGTTATCTGCATACGATCAAAGTGTTTCTCCAGAAAATAGTTTATAATTATAAAAAGAAAATAACTATAATAAACTAATAATAATTAATATATTATAATAAGACATATAAATACTATGTGGCACTTAATATCATGCAGACAGGAGGAAACAGAACCACTTCTGTGACATTTTTGCAAAAATGCAACTTAAATGTAAACACGAGAAGATATCAGAAAAGCCTTAGGAGGGGCTCCTGGGTGGCTCAGTCATTAACCCCCTGCCTTCCACTCAGGTCATGATCCCGGAGTTGGGATTGAGCCCTACATCTGGGCCCCTGCTGGGTGGGAAACCTGCTTCTCCCTCTCTCACTCCCCCTGCTTGTGTTCCCTCTCTAGCTGTGTTTCTCTCTGTCAAATAAATAAATAATTAAAAAAGAAGAAGAAGAAGAAGAAAAGCCTTATGAAGGACAATCCATAAAATGACTAGACAATATCCTTCCAAAGTGTCAAGGTCATGAAAAACAAGAAGACTGGGAACTGTCACAGATTTGGAGTTCTTTTTGTTTGTTTGTTTATTTGTTTTTTAGATTTTATTTATTTATTTGACACAGAGAGAGATCACAAGTAGGCAGAGAAGCAGGCAGAGAGAGAGGAGGAAGCAGGCTCCTTGCTGAGCAAAGAGCCTGATGCGGGCCTCGATCTCAGGATCCTGAGACTATAACCTGAGCCGAAGGCAGAGGCTTTAACCCACTGAGCCTCCCAGGCACCCAGATTTGGAGTTCTTTAAGGAAAGCTGACAACTAAATAAAGTGTGTGATCTTGACTGACCCCTAGACCAGAGAAAGGACGTTAATGGAATAAATAACAAATCCAAATTAGGCTTATAGATTAGTTAATATCTTACTAGTTTTAATATCTTGGTTCTTGATAACTATAATATGGTTTTAAAAAGATATTAGTATTTGGAGAAACCATGTAAATGATATATGGAAATTACTTGTAATATTTTTAACTTTTTGTAAGTTTGAAATTATTTCAAAACAAAGATTTCTTTTTTTTTTTTTTAAGGACTAATGGAGATACAGCCTTTACAAGCACATGTGATCTCCAATAAAGATTTGAAAGCTTAAAGATAAATCCAAGATATCCAACTAAAACTTTCAGAAAAAGCCCCTTTCCTATTTTATTACTTATAAATTAATAAGAGGTGTTCAGTCAGCAAAGAATGAAGGCTTTTGCTGTGTATTTAACTAAAGAAGATTGTATAGTTTGTGTAGTGCCCTTAGAGACATAACGGTCTTGGATGACACTTAGCAAGTGTTCCGTGTTTATTTTGTTTTCTGCATAACACCAAATTAGAGGTTTAAGATTTTATTTTCATTCCAGAAGAAAAGAAAATATCAAATTCTAGTTAACAACAAACCAATGTTGGGCCCACTTACCTGTCCTTTACCCTAATCTCCTCCTAAATTAGGAAACACACACGCACATACCCCAAGTGTCCAGTTGCTTGCTGTTCAGACCACCTTGTGAAAGGAGTGAAGCTAGAATGTTTCATTCAGATGGACTCATAGGAAGATACCACATTATTATACTCAAAAAAAAAAACCAGTCTAACATTATAAATATAGTTTTAAAAGTTGATGATTTATTGCGGAACTTAAATTTAAAATGTAAAAAATTCTACAGTGTAGATACAACCATAAGTAGGTATTTTTTTTAATTTTTATTAATTTTTATTTTTTCCATAACCCAGCCACCCTATCCCTTCCCTCAACCCCCCAGCAACCCTCAGTTTGTTTCCTGAGATTAAGAGTCTCTTATGGTTTGTCTCCCTCCCCCATCCCATCTTGTTTCATTTTTTTCCCTTCCCTACCCCCCATGACCCCTCACCCTGATTCTTAAATTCCTCATATCAGACAGATCATATAATTATTTTTCTCTGATTGACTTATTTCGCTCAGAATAATCCCCTCCACTTCCATTTGCATCATTGCAAATGGCAGGATTTCATTTTTTTGATGGCCACATAGTATTCCATTGTATATATATTCCATATCTTTATTCATATTCTTTATTCAGTCATCTGTTGATGGACATCTAAATTCTTTCCATTGTTTGGCGATTGTGGACATTTCTGCTATAAACATTTGGGTGCATGTGGTCCTTTGGATCACTACATTTGTATCTTTAGGGTAAATACCCACTAGTGTGATTGCTGGGTCATAGGGTAGCTCTATGTTCAACTTTTTGAGGAATCTCCATACTGTTTTCCAGAGTGGCTACTTCCAGGGTATTTTTTAAGCCTGATTTCTTTTTTTTCAATTTGACCAAAGTGATACAGGCTATAACGTAAGTACAATAACCCTGAAAACTGAAAAGTGTTTTGGCTCAAGTGGCAGATTTTAGATGGTCACTCATTCTTTGCCAATTCCCCTATCATAAGGTAGCCTTTATATCCCATATCCCCCTTTCATGCATCTGAAGGGATATTGCACCCCTTTCAATGCCTAATTATTAAGTGCCTGGCAGCCTTCATTTCCTTTTTCACAGAATACTCAGTCTTAAAGTCTAAGTTAAATGTGAGACAGCAGGTGCCCTCTGGAGAGATAATGTAAAGAAATCATCAGATTGAAGGAGGAAAGTGGACCAACTCAGTTCAATCTTCAAATCATGCACATATATATATGTATGTATGTATATTTACCACACCAAGTGTAAGACATGAATAAAGCCTTCTGGGACACTCCAGATTAGCCCATGGACCAGCTGAATACCATCAGTTGACCCCATTTGATTTCTGGAGCAAAAAAAATCACTCAGATGAACCCTACCCAAACTCTTGCCCCATAGATCTTGAATATAATGAAGGAATGATTGCTTTAATCCATTAATTTGGAGATGACTTATTATATGGCAATAAGACATGGATGTGAGGATGTTTTTCTCTGCCTGAGACTGCAGCTTTATGTCCCATTCTCACCCCTTCTTTAAAATATGGATTTTAATGGGGCGCCTGGCTGGCTCAGTCATTAAGCATCTGCCTTCGGCTCAGGTCATGATCCTGGAGTCCCAGGATTGAGCCCTGCATCTCCCTGCTCAGGGAAAAGTCTATTTCTCCTTCTCTCACTCCCCCTGCTCGTATTCCCTCTCTAGCTATTTCTCTTTGTTTAATAAATAAATAAAATCTTTAAAAATATATGAATCTTAAATGTATTGTGCCAATATGCCTGGTATAAGGACTGTAATTCCCAGACTCCCTTGAAGACCTATGTGATTAAGCGACAAATTCCTCAAAGATACAAATAGAAACACTGCTTGCATACTCTAGAAAATATCCTTAAGCCTTCTCCTCTTCTTCCTTCTTTGGACCAGTATATGGTGTGATTATTTGTGTTACAACCATCATCTTGGATCCTGAAAAGGAGGACTTTACCCTCAAGATGTTAGGGGTTTAGTACTATAGAGATAATGAAGCATTATGATTTCAGGCAGTTAGTGAACTTATTTCCCATGAGGGAAGAACACATATTATATTGTATATTACTTTATAATTTCTAATAAATGAAGCTAGGACTAACCAAGCAGTCATAATTAAACAATGTAAGACAATAGAGGAGGTAATAATCTACTTCAAAGAAGGGTCACAAGTTTAAAATGTCATATTAGCTGGGTTTCAAGATTCTCATATTCAATTATCACATAAGAGTCCTTCATTTTTCCCTCTCCATCATTAGTCAAGATTCAGAAGTTAGTTGCATGACACATCCTAGTATATGTTTGCCAATTCTTAGACATTTAATTTGTGATATTATTTCCTATTTTAAAAAAATATTTTATCATATGAAAAGTATAGAATAATATAACAAACAATAATATAGCCAACCTAACTAAAGAAATAATAATCACAAATGTAACTGAAACATTTTGTATACAATTCCATTGCATTTCTTCCCAGTAACCACTACCATGAATTTGGGTTATTTACGTAAGTTAACTTTATTCTATATGCATTATTATTAATAAGCATATACTTCTGATTTCTGTGGCTTTAAATTTTATAAAAATACTGTCATACTCTATGCATACTCCTGCAACTTTTATTTTTCTTTCTTTTTTTTTTTAAATATTTTATTTATTTATTCAAAGGGTGCCTGGGTGGTTCAGTCGGTTAAGCATCTACCCTCTGCTCAGGTCATGATCCTGGGGTTCTTGGATCAAGCCTTGTATTGGGCTCCCTATTCAACAGAGTCTGCTTCTCTCTCTGCTTCTACCACCCCCAACTTGTGCTCTCTCTCTCTCTCACTCAAGTAAATATATAAAATCTTTAATTATTTTATTTTTATTTTTTGGAAAGATTTTACTGGGATGCCTGGGTGGCTCAGTTGTTAAGCATCTGCCTTCAGCTCAGGTCATGATCCTAGAATCCTGGGGTGGAACCCTGCATTGGGCTCCCTGCTCAGTGGCAAGCCTGCTTCTCCCTCTCCCAGTCCCTCTGCTTCTGTTCCCTCTTTTGCTGTCCCTTTTTCTCTGTCAAATAAATAAATAAAATCCTTAAAAAATAAAATATTTTTATTAAAGATTTTATTTATTTATTTGAGGGAGCAAATGAGAGAGAGCATAAGTGGCAGGGAGAGACAGAGGGACAGGGATCCCAGTGTGGAGCTTGATCCCAGGACTCCAGGATCATGACCCGAAGCCAAGGCAAATGCTTAACCAACTGAGTCACCCAAGCACCCCAACTTTTATCTTTCTAACATCACATTTTGGAGTTTAGTCATAGATACATATAGCTGGTAAATTCCTAAGTTTTCCCTGAAAGAATATCCTAAAAGATATTATTTCATTTTATCACCAATTTGTGACTATTTTGAACCCTAACAACACTCTCATGGATGTGTGCCACACATTATGTGTATTTATTACTCAGTGAAGCCTTTCATTTCTTCCAGTCCCAGGGATTCTAAATTTTATTCTTGAGGTCTTAGAAACAGTGAAAGAATTGGTAGGAATCATGACTTCAGGATTTCTGTCATCTAATGTTGAATTTGACACAAATGAATAATCTAATTCAGAACAAAATCCATGAAAGTTTGTATTTGGATTCAAAGCTTTAAACCTCATTTATATGGAATATTCAAAATATCCTTTTACTTGATCTCAGTTTAGACTTTCTAATCACCCAAAATTTAAGAATGAGAAAAGGGGAAGAAGAACTGTCAGTGGATTACTATAATGACTATGAATTACTTGTTCAGAAAATTATATCATCTGGTTGTTCAATTACATGGGATCAACTCAATTTTTCTGTCATATTTGAGGAATGGTCTTTTACTTTCTTACCGTTAGTGTTTTTGAAAAACTGAATGGTAATTATGGAGTTTCAGTGTAATATTGAGATGGTTTTGAAGACAGGAAAACATTTGTCATTTTTTCCCATATCACCTGACTGAAAAACTAGACTTTCAAATTGTGGGGAGTGCTGATGTGGGTCAATATGAGGAAAATCCATATTTAATTTACTTTGTAAAATCCCTTCGGCTTTATGTCTATGCTGCTTTTACCTTTCCATACTTATCTTCTTCGGTAAAAAATTGCTTTGTGTTTGCTTACATTGAATTCAATTCTTACATCAAAGATTTGCTCCTTTGTTCCAGTTTTATCTGGAGGAAGTATACCAAGTATTGCGCCCATGAGTAAGGGATAAAAATCTAAGAATTAAAAAAAAAAAGCAACAACTGTGGAGTTATTAGTAGATTTTTCTTAGGGTTCAATGCCATTTGCTGAATGAAAGATCTCAATTTTTCAAATTTCAAAACCTGGCAGTAATAGGTATGAATTCCCTCTGAAAGAAAAGGAGAAGAAACCCAGAGGAAGGGAACTGGATGGAAATACTGGCTTTCTTTGGTCTTCAAGGTACTGAAGAAAAGAGCAAACTCTAGGATCCTACTCATTTGATTTTTAGTTTAGTGTTCATGAGAGTCTTTGAATATTGCGATTTTACTTTCTTTTTATTTCTTCTGCAAGTTTAGTGCTGGTTGTAGAACAGATGGTAAACAGAGAAGCAAAGGAAATCCAGGCTGTCTCAAGGACCTCTCCGCAGCTCTGTATCACTCAAAATGAATATAGCTCCTCCACCATAAGTTTTAACTTCTTTGTGAAGTCCTCAAATGTCCTGATTCTTAAACAGGAATAATAAAATCCTAACTTAAAAGAATGCAACATACAAGAAAAATTTTCTGCACGTTCATGGGGTCTTCTGAACTCCTATTCCCAAGAGGAGGTTCAATACATAAGTAGAAAAGATTTTTAAAAACTGTAGCAAAAGCCTCGGTACACTAAAGCCATAGGGGAATACAGAGTGCCCTGGAATGAAATCTGTACACAGGTGCAAATGCACACACATACTTCTGACTTGTATTTTGATGTATAAGCCACCAAGAAAGTGAACCATTTTAAATATGATCATAATTCTCGACGTATTTTATATTTTTTTCACTGTATCAACCTTCTATTCTTAACGTCTAGGGAAATCTATGGATCAAGTAAAAATATGTGTATTGAGGGGCACCTGGCTGGCTGAGTCAGTTAAGCGTCTGCCTTTGGCTCAGGTTATGATCCTGGGGTTCTGGGACTGAGCCCAGCATCCCTATGGGGAGCTCCCTGCTCAGCGGGGAGTCTGCTTCTCCCCCCCACTCATGTTCTCTCTTGCTTGCTCTGTTCTTTCTCTGAAATAAATAAATTTTTCAAAATGTGTATCGAATATGGATTTTCAAACTACATGTTTCTCCTGCCTTAAATCATACCGTTGGGAATCAAAAGACTAGAGTTTGATATATAAAATTGTCTTCAAAAATTTCAGGTGTCAGTTTTCAAAATGAAAAGACCACCATATGTCTCTGATGTTTGTGTTTCAAAGGAATGCAGACAGACTGGAAGATATGAATGAAGTTAATAGGACACAGGTATGAGGCAGCCTCTAAGATGGATGAATTGATTATATACCAGAGACCATTCCCAAAGCCTAAATTTGTATTTATTTTTCTCACTCTTCTACAGTGCTGTCTGTCTCTACATAATTCAATGAGCTGAGTCTTCAGGATAATTTGATATAATTCAAATTAACAATTGCATTAAATCAATGTAAATATTTGTAATGAGCTGAAGTCAGTGCTTGGCAAATAGCCACATGTAAGTGTTTATAAATCAAATAATAAAATTAGATCCAGAGATCTAGAAATTAGTTTCATGTGACAGTCTGAAGTTGTTTTATTGACAGAAGGTTCTTTCTTCCAGCTAATACATGTTCAAGTGCCTAAAATAGTGTTTGGCCTTTAAGGCATATTCATAATGGAAGAGTATTAACTGTAAAATTTTTCATGAAAACTATTATTTTCAGTACTTTGCATTTATTTTTTATTAATTCCTGGAACTTGTATAAATCTTTCTATTAGTTCCTTTATGGCAGGAATTATGGTTTATTGACATTTCTGGATCCTCGATAAGTTAGAAAAATAGTTGGTACTCAATAAAAATAGCCTTGTATGTTATAATGATAGAGTTGATTTGGGGGCTTACAAATAGATTCATTTTAATTTACATTTTTAAAAGTTTTAGTAATTGCATAAATATGGGGCTAATTGCAATTTGCA
This sequence comes from Spilogale gracilis, assembly GCA_004023965.1. Taxonomy (NCBI): domain Eukaryota; kingdom Metazoa; phylum Chordata; class Mammalia; order Carnivora; family Mephitidae; genus Spilogale; species Spilogale gracilis. Next base: position 37,245 of record PITA01013380.1, on the reverse strand, counting down.
TTGTTAATTTTTTAAAAAGCCTCACTTCCTTTGTTATATGGTGAGTTCCTTCTTCAGGAGCAATGCTGTGTGGAATAACATAATGGTGTCTAAAGCATTAGTAAATCAATGGGACTCACTGTGGGCAGAGAAGGTAATTCTATACACAGAATAAGTACCTATTTCGGTGAGAACAAAATGCAATCCCTTCCTAGGTAGAACCAGTTCTATCACTCTATTCCTTATGGGTAACTCAGATCACATGGGAACTTGGTGGCTCATAGTCAAGGGTTCAATCTTTACTAAGGCCTAGTAGCAACCCTGAGCTATTTTTCAAAATGAGAAGAGTTATTTATAAAAATGGCCAAACGTTATTCAGAAATCTTCAGAACCTTTGCTGTGATTCACTTGAAGGAGCATGCTAATAACTCTACATGTCGCCACCTACCACATATTCTGGAAGCATCACTGGAGCTGAGATTCATATAGCCCAAATGTCTGCACAAACTTCATGGCAGCCTGGATATGATGCATATCCTTCTTTTGGTGGGTTTCAGATTGGAGTGAATGTCTCCTTCAAAATCCAAGCAATCTTGCTAGATATTGTTCTTTGTGGTAAGAAAACTATGATCCTTCATTTTTAAAGGATATCGCAACTTGCCCTAGATCACTGAACTCCTAAAGGTTCAGTAAGGTAGCAAGTTCCTAAAGTCTTGTGGAATTTGTTTCCTACCCTTAAATTTGATGTGTCTTAACAACATGTCAAAAGCATCTGCTACTTTCTCATTACTGGGTCCAGTTATCACCTATTGCCAGTGTAATAATCTAATATATTGTCCTATGGAATGGAGAGGAAATATTCTGGAGAGATAGATAATGACAAAGGACTGTAGAATTGTGGAAGTCATGAAGTAAGAGAGTGAAGCTATATCACTAGCCCTGCCAATTGAAAGAGAACCATTTCCAGTGGTCTTTACTAAGAGGTACAGAATTAATAAAACATTCACCAGATAAGAGTTTATCAAACTTGGCTATATTGACATTTTAGTTCAGGTAATTTTTTCTTGTGGACTTGTTCTGTGCACTGTAGGATTTTAGTGGCTTCTCTGGCCTCCAACAGTAGCAACCTTTGTCAGGTGTGACAATCCGAAGTATTTCCAGACATTGTTCAACTTTACCCAGTTTCCCTACTGGGAATACCTTTTGATAAAGCTATGGTATATTTGCCTAAACTAAGAAACTAGCACTGGTATCATACTGCTAACTAACCTGGAGGCTTTATTCAGATTTCACCAGTTTTAACTCTCATGTTCTCTTTCTGTTTCAGGATTCAATCAGAATGCCATGTTGTCTTTAGCTGTCATGCACTAGTCTCTCCCAATCTGTGAAAGTCTTTGGTCTTTTCGATCATGATTGAAAAATTTGAGGAGCCATTGATATTGTTTTGTAGAATGGCCTTCAACTTAACTCTTTTCTAAGGATTAGAGTGGGGTTTATGGATTTGGGGGAATAATACCCCCAAGAGGCAAAGTTTCTTTTTCCATTGCATTGTATCAGGAGGGATAAGAAATCAACAATTTATTACTTGTGTTAGTATTGATTACTTGACAAAGTGATTGCTGCCATCTTTCTCCTATAGGTACTATTTTTCCCCTTTTATACTATGATCTTCAGAAGCAAAACACTCTGGGGAGATGGCTTAAGCTTCACTTCCTAGAGGTAGGATTATCAAAAAATGTGTGAACTTGTATTAAAAGCCACCACAGTGATTAAAAAATTTGGAGGAACTTACTGTAAGGTTAAACAAATATTCTATTTACCCCAAAGATATAAATGTAGTGATCCAAAGGGGCACATGCACCTCAATGTTTATAGCAGCAATGTCCTCAATAGCCAAACTATGGAAAGAACCTAGATGTCCATCAACAGATGAATGGATAAAGAAGATGTCACACACACACACACACACACACACACACACACACGAAAAACTATGCAGCCATTAAAAGAATGAAATCCTGCTACTTGCAAGGACGTGGATGGAACTGGAGGGGAATCTGCTGAGTGAAATAAGTCAATCAGAGAAAGACAATTATCATATGATCTCTCTGATATGAGGAATTTGAGAAGAAGGGCAAGGGGTTCTGGGGGTAGGGAGGGAAAAAATGAAACAAGATCTGACTGGAGGAAGACAAACCATAAGAGACTCAATCTCAGGAAACAACCTGAGGGTTGCTGGGGAGTGGGACGGAGGGACAGGGTGGCTGGGTTATGGAAAAATAAAAATTAATTAAAAAATATTTTACCCATTAATTTTAACACTGATTAATGGATTTTGCCAGTAACAGTTATTATTGCGCTGTTTTAATGATTATTTTCTATTTCCTCATTCTCTTCAACATTTATTACTTAAATATCTTCTCTAGGGAACATTTGTCTCCCATTTACTTACATATGCTATCATTTATATCAATATGGATTTGCAGGTATATCTTATTCTTTGGATTATAAACGAGTACAATAATTATTTCTTTCATTGCACAAATGGCACCAACTTCAGTCATTTGAAGCTCTTTCTGGTTAGCTCCAGTGTTTTTCTAACATACTCCCTTCTTGTTGGTGAGTGTGTGTCAGAGGGAATGCAGTCATTTCTGTACTTTCTGGCACTACGAGATCCAGACTCACTTTCTCTTTTCCTTGCATCAACTCTAAGATCAGATATTTTTTTGAAGGAGCCTGATTTCTGTGACTATAGAAAAGCATGTAGAAAACAAGATCTGGGTATGTGGTATGCTCATTACTACTATACTGTCATTTCCTGTAGACATTCTCATTGGACATAACTAGGAAACACATGCATGTAAATTAAACTGTACATCCATATATACCCATATTTATTTTGTGTATATTTCTCCCTTTTTATATTATAACAAATATAGATTCGTACTGGCATCTTTGACTAAGTCATTTCCACAAGATGCTTAGTCTTCTCCAACACACACGTGTGCGCACACACACACACACACACACACTCACACAGACTTTCTCATTTGTGACTTCATGCTGTGACAGAAACATGGATCCCATTACCTATCATTTATTTAAGAATTTGTTCAACCCTAGATATATGTAGTTTCAGAATTGTTAACCCATACTTCTGTGAGAAATAAACTCACCAAATAGAATTACTATTCATGCACCGTTCCTTTTGTCTTCCAGCCTTAGAATATCCTGTCAAAACACTGCTGACTAGAGGTTAGAACTTTTTATTCCCATCCTTGTTAATGAGATTATGCCAAACATTAGTAATATAGTTATATTCATTTGTTTCCATCCCGTCCAGATATCCCATAACCTTCCAGGCGATTGTTGTTTAATTTGCATATAATAAAGTAAATCTTTTTGTTACAGAATTCTGTGGGTTTTGACAAAGTCGTGCACTCATTATCAGCAATACTGTAAAAACAATTTTGTCATTCTAAAAAACCGCTTCTGTGGCCCTATTTGTTGTCAAATCCCCAAACCATAAAATACAGATATTTTCTTCATCACTGCAGGTGTTCTCCAAGATGCCACTTAAATGGGATCATGTAATATGCAGACTTTTGTGTTTGACTTCTTTTGCTTAGCAAATTTCAATTAATATTAATCCATATCATTTAAGTGAATACTAGTTTACTTTTATTGCTAAGTAGGATTCCATCGCATGGATATACCACAGTTTATTTATCCATTCGTCTGATAAGTTACTTCTTGATTGCTTCATTTTTTGGTAATGATGAGTAAAACTGCTAAAACAATCATTACAGGTTTTATGTATCACATATTTTTATTGTTATATACTTTTAACTCATTTGGTTAATATTTAGTGTTAAGCTTGCCGGGCTGTAGGATAAGTGTATGTCTTAATTTATTAAAAAAAAGAGAACCTGCAGTGGCTGCCTCATTTTGCATTCCCACCTCAAATTAATTAAATTTCCTTTTGCTCTCATCCTCCCTGGAATTTGATATTATCCATTTATTTGTTGTTGGTATTGTTTTGCATTTTTAGCCATGTATGAAATGTTATCTCACCACGATTTTAATATGCATAGACTGATAATGTTGTGTATCTTTTCATATTCTCATTTGTCTTCCATATGTTATTTTCAGAGAACTGTCTGTTTATATCTTTTGCCTTTTTTAAGTTTTTTATTTTTTAACAATTTTTGTGTTTTAAGTGATGTTTTAATGTATTCTGGATATGTGTTCTTTATATGATATGTGATTTGCAAATATTTTCTACCATTCTATGGTTTTCTTTGATTTTCTTAATGGTGCTCTGCACACACACAGAACAAATATTTAAAAAAAACTTTTAGAAAGTCCAATTCATCAATGGCTTGTCATGAATTGTGTTTTTGGTGTCATATTTAAAAACTCATAAGCAAATTAAAGTCATCCAGATTATATGTTTTTTTACATGGGTTTTATAGTTTAATAATAAATTCTTTGATCATTTGAGTTAATTTTTAAAATAATATACGAGATGTACATCAAAGCCACAGTGAGGGGGAGGTGAACCCAGACAGAAGCAGGTGGTTTACTTGTGTTGGGGAGACAGTATTAGGCGTCTGGGAGGCCAAGAAGGCTAGAATTTAAAAGGAAGAATGCTAGAGATCAAATAGCTACACATTGACCAAACTCCAGAGACCTCTAGAAGTTCCTCTTCTGAATTTTTGCATTGATTTCTGAGGTGTACATACATATGAGAGACCTATCTGAGCCTGGCAAGAAGACTACCTGACGGGATCAGGCACAACAACTCCCCGGGCTCATCTCGTGCCAACTATAAGTTCTAAGCAGCCACAGTAGAAAATATTGGTATTGCATCAGGCTCAGAAGGTTCTTATAGTACTTTAGTAGGGAAAAGAATCAGCTGTTACATTCCCATACGACAATATTTAAAAAGGAAGTCCTAAAATGAGCAGACCATTTCCAAATAACTTAACACTGTTCCAGAACAAACTGCAAGAATACTGAAGGGAATACCGAGCATCCAACAAGGTAAAATCAGTGTCTGGCACTTAGTAAAAAATTATAAGGCATGCAAAGAACCAGAAAAATATTACAATAATGAGGAGGATAATCAATCGGCTGGAACTAAGAACTAAAATATGAATGAACCTCAAAAACCTAAGAATGCTTTGATATAGCTATCAAATACTCATTTTGAATATCTCACAATTATACCTTCATAAAACTGTAAGGTAACCATGAGAATGCACGTTCTATGATTTTATTTATATAATATTTTTAAAGGACCCTAATAAACTATAATACTTCTGGATATATAATTAGTTGACAAACATACAAAGAAAAATAAGGAAGTAATTATTATCTTATGAAAGAGAAAAAAAAAGGAGCAAGGAACAGAATAGTAGGAAGGCATCTTGGTTTCAGGCAATATGTTATATTGACCTTGAGTATGGTTGTACAGTTACATTTTCCTTGGTGCATTTTTAAAATGTACACTGTATTTCACAATAATAAAGTTATAAAATTAGGATTTTATTTGTCAATTAAAATGGAAAATATTTTAAAAATTTTGACAATGCACAGTATTTAAGGAGGTATGGGGACAATCATTCTAATTCCTTGCTGGTATATGAAAGTACCAGTTAGGAATGAAAAACAATGAAGTTTTTAAAAATTAAGATTTTATAGTACTACTCACCTATTAGAATAGATAAGACCCAGAGCACTGATGACACCAAATGCTGGTAATGGTGCAGAGTAAGAGGAAAACCTAATTTTTTGAGGGGAATGCATAATAGGAGTCAGTTGAGAAGGCAGTTTGACAGTTTCTTATAAAACTAAATGTACCCTAACCATATGAGTCAGCAATCACACTTCTTAGTATTTACGTAAAGGACTTGAAATAATGGTGAATGCATGTTATTATATATTTGTCCAAACGCAAAGAATGTACAACAACAAAAGTGAACCCTAATGTAAAGCTAGGTACTTTGGTGTTTATGATGTGTAAATGTGAGTTTATCAGTTGTACAAATGTACCAGTGTATGAGAGAATGTTGATGATGAGGGAAGCTGTGTATATATGAGGATAAAGTGCACAAAGAAAATCTTCCTACATTCCTTTCGATTTTGCTGTGAACCAAAATGCTCTAGCATCTTTTTAAAAAATGTCATTAATTTTTATTTTTTGAAAAAAAGTAAGGTTTTGGTAAACTGTTTTTGTTCAAGAGGATTAGAATATGATTTATAGTGTGTAAAGATATTGATTACTTATCCTCTTTGTAGATTTTACCCATCTAGTAATTTCTTTTGGTATATTTATTTTGAAACTTTGTCTTATTAAAGCTTTATTTATTTATTTTAGAGAAGGGGAGAAGGGGCAAAGGGAGAGGGAGAAGGAGTCTTAAGCAGGCTCCATGCCCAGTGAGGAACCCTATATGGGGCTCAATCTCACAACTCTGAGCTGAAATCGAGAGTCACATGCTTATCTGACCGAGTCACTCAGGTGCCCCTAGTTTCAAACTTTGGATGAAAGTTTATTTTTCATGAAGTAAACACATACTACTTTTAAAGTTTTAGATCAGATAAATAATATTTGTAAATTTGCTGACAAATGTATTTTAATATTCATTATTAGAAAGTTAGGTGCCACAAGAACCCAAACACTTTATTTTCAATAACATGTACATTTTGCCTCAGGTATTTTCTTTTCTTTTCTTTTCTTTTCTTTTCTTTTCTTTTCTTTTCTTTTCTTTTCTTTTCTTTTCTTTTCTTTTCTTTTCTTTTTTTAAGATTTTATTTATTTGACAGATAGAAACACAGCCAGAGAGGGAACACAAGCAAGGGGAGTGAGAGAGGGAGAAGCAGGGTTCCCGCCCAGCAGGGAGCCCGATGCGGAACTCATCCAGGGTCTCTGGGCTCATGACCTGAGCTGAAGGCAGTCGCTCAACCAACTGAGACACCCAGGCGCCCCGCCACAGGTATTTTCTCATTAGCAAATGAAAAGCTGTCTTGGTTTTCTGTTTTGTTACAATTAGATGATTTCGGTTTGGATTTATTATGAATATGTATCTTTCTTGAAAATGTGCTAAATACTTGATCAAAATAATTTACTAATTTACTAGGTTTCATCTGTTTGCCAAGAACCTTTAAAAGTCATATACTACTTTATTTACAAGCTAAAATATTACTTGATAAATTTCATGGATGCTGATAGAAGATTTCTGAGTAATTTCTGAGTAAGAAACAAAGGATTTTTATCACTTATGGTCCATCAGATTCCATGAGAATTATATTGTGTTGGTTCCCTTTTCCCCCAAACATGTGATGGAGAGGGGCCCAGGCAAATGACAAAGCTAATCTTAGCTCAGGAAGCCAAATCTTTTATGTAGGGGGTGAATCTAACTATCTTTCATTCCATATGGTAACATTATCCTTGTTATACTAAGCAGTATACAAACTTTCTATTTGCTCTAGTGGGAGATACTAGCTCCACCTTGTAAAGCTATTTGTTATACAACATCTTTGAAAAGATAATCTGGAACAAAAGTAGTATTTCTTCTTATGTGATACACAGAACATGAGAGACCCATGATGAATAGCAACGGTATTCATCCATGATTTCCATACTTTCTTGGCTTCAGCTGCATTTTCCCACGAGTACACACTCTGATTAATTTTACTCACAGTGTCTGGGACCAAATTTGTTCAATTTTTCTCATGTAGTATTTAATTAAGGTTTATCTCAACAGGAATCCAAAGAGTGCCATGAAGCTCACCTATAGCAATGACCTCAGCCTCTGAGGTCCTGGACCCAACCAGGTAAGCAAATGGGCAGGCCTTTTTCCCTAAGTGTCCATATGCACTTTCACTTGGTCTGAAGAATTATTCAAGTACAGCAGGAGGTACTGGTGATCGCACAGCCTCTGCCTAGAACCATATGGAGGAAAACTAAGACAATTTTCTCATAACAACCCTAGTCAATGAGTTAAGATTGATCTAATGCCTTTGGGGACCAAGGTAGTGTCGCTGATCATTACAACTAAGGTTAGGCGAAATTTTATAGTACTTAATCTCCCATTGGATGACTTCAAATTTTAAAGGTAATCTCCCATATGGTGCACATAAAGAATGATTCAGCAGCCACTGAAGTATCTACATAGTTTCCTCTGGTCAACTAATAAGTGTACAGAGATTTCCTTAAATGCCTTGAAACTGTAAGTCTTCCAAACATTCCTGAGGGCCTGTGGGGTGTGTGTGTCTGTGTGTATGTTGGGTATAAAGCTCAGTGCTCAGGAAGTTTACAACTCCATTTTAGCATTAACTTCTTTCTGTTTTTTGTTTGTTTGTTTGTTTGTTTAGGTTTTATTTATTTATTTGATATAGAGAAACACAGCTAGAGAGGGAAAAAAAAGTAGGGGGAGTCAGAGAAGGAGAATCAGGGTTCCCACGACCAGGGAGCCCAATGTGGGGCTGGATCCCGGGACTCCAGGATCATGACCTGAGCCAAAGGCAGATGTTTGATAGCTGAGCCACCCAGGTGCCCCAGAAACCCACATGCCCCTTAACTTTTTACTTATGCAGAGCCTCAGCGTCACCACAGATGAGAGATGGGAGTAATCTTAAGCATTTTGTGGGCATATCCACAGGCTTGCCCATGCATATGATTTCCTAGTTTTCTATGTATACATAAGAGCTTTCAAAATTCTTTATGGATATCTCATTCTGAAATCTTTCTACAGTTTGGACAGACACTTTTTTGTCCCAACTAGTCTCAATTTCAAGAAAATGCTGCATTGAACAATTGCTGCTAATTTGAGGGAACAAATTCTTGGGATAGGGTTTCTCCTATTCAGCAAGATCACCTTTTCCAGAGACCTGAAAGGTCTGTCTACTGAATGGTGACTCTGTTCTGAGGATGGGAATTTTTAAGGTCTCCAGCCTCATTCTCTCCCCAATGGTGGTGGTGAGCCTAAGTTAATAGCTATCATGGTAATGAAACTGCTGGCTTTGAAGACTACTGGGAAGTTGGGGAAAGAGGGATGGGAATAAGTTAAGTTAAAACGTAACAAATACAGGGTGTCCGGGTTGTTCAGTTGGTTACGTGGCTGACTCTTGATTTTGGCTCAAGTCATAGTATCAGGGGCCTGGGATGGAGCCCCGAGCTGAGCCCTTTATCAGGCTCAACACTCAGCTGGGAGTCTGAGGATTTTCTCTCTCCCTCTCCCTCTGACCCTCTTGTCCCATGCTCACCTCTCTCTCTCTCTCTCTCTCTCTCTCTTTAAAATAAATAAATAAATCCTTTTAAAAAAAAAAAGGCTACAAATCCTACTGTTTGCCCTGAGGCTTAGCAGTTTCTCTTGAGTAAATATTCCTCTATTGTTGTTGCTGGTGTTTTTCAAAAGTCAGTTAATACCCAGAATTGTGAAAAAGTAGATTTTTAAAAAAAAAGATTTTATTTATTTGACAGAGAGAAACACAGCCAGAGAGGGAACACAAGCAGGGGGAGTGAGAGAGGAAGAAGCAGGCTTCCCTCCAAGCAGGGAGCCCGATGTGGGACTCGATCCCGGGTCTCCGGGGTCATGACCTGAGCCGAAGGCAGTCACCTAACCAACTGAGCCACCCAGGTGCCCCTGAAAAAGTTGATTTTGAAATATTGTCAGCATTTTGATTGGTTTGTTGAGTAGCCGATTTAGAGAGGATCCCATTCTCATTCTTTGAGTTTTGACTTCCTTATAAGAGGTTCTATTGTAATTACTATTTAGTGTCTTTGATAGTTGCTTGATGTATTCTGTTGTTCAGGGATTTTAGTTGAAATCAGTAGTAAGGATATGCTGGCATACAAGCACTCTGTCATAATTGCAACTAGAAACTCGATAACATGTGCTTTATTCAAATCAAAGCAGAATATTATATAACAGACTTAACTATTCATCATCATGACTCATAAACAACATCAAACTAATTTTTTTAAATTTTTGATGCCCAAAATAACCAAGATGTTGTAAATATGTTTATGCATTGTTATTATACCAAAAGAGTAATTTTCCTTATAATATATATTTTATAACATATATTCAAAGTTTAATATCAAAATAGTTCAGTTCATATAAATGTTTTGATTTGTTTATTAACAAAAATGTGAATAATATATGTATGTGTAGCAAAATAAAAATTTGAGGGACTGTATAAAAGGCCTACATTAGGCACTTTAAAGTGCTTTAAAGGCACTTTTTACCATTCTCTTTCTGGTTGTTATTAAGTAAAAAGTATTTTTTAAAAAGGATTTGTTAAATGGTGTAGGATTTAAGGATAGAGGTTCACAAACTTTTTTCATTTTCCAAGGTTAGAAAGAGTTTTCTAAAAATATACATTCTATGTTCAGCACATTGTCTGAGTCTAGAGTGGAGTTCTAGACCTTGCTCTAATTTAGGTGTCCATAAACTAAAGTGTAAAATGTATGTTTATGTTTAAGAAAGCCTTTGTATGTCGGATAAGGGTGTTTAAAGGATCACAATTTAAGAAACATTGAGATAGATGCTAGGCTGACTATGACACTCCCCTAACATTCTACAATGAGGTCAAGGAAAATGTCCACAGACAAACATCATTTAATATTAATCCAAAATTCACTTGTGTTCAATAACATCTGTATTTTAATAATAAAAAGGATAGTAAGAAACTAAATATAACACTATGTATGAAAAATATGTCTTAGTTAAAATGTTATACTCATTGGTTTATTTTCCTTTGCATTAACCGTTTTGGATGGAACAAAAAAAGATTTCCTATTCAAAAATTCTAGAATATGAGGTGTAAAAAGCATAGAAGCAGAACACAGTGATGGTGAAGCTACCAGAGAATACATGTTTTATAATTTCACACAACAGATTAATATATTTCTCTATATTTTACAAATTTAACATGATTCTTCCAAAATGTTTCAAAAAATTGTATTTAAATGCTTTGATGATCAAGAAGAGAGCCAGAGATTACCATTAATAATATTCTGTGAATTTTATCTTTATTCATAAGCAAAATGGATTGTTGCAAAAGAAAAAGGAGAAATGGGATTTATAGGGAGTGGTATTATCATTTAGCATACTTCATTTCTGGCATTACAGATTATATAATCTTTCTCCACTTAGACAAATATGCATTATTATAATTCAATTTCGAATGTATTTATTTATTTATGAGAGAGAGGTCATGCACCTGAGGTGGGGGGAGGGGCAGAGGGAGACAGAGAATCTCAAGCAGAATCTGCAGTGAGTGGGAGCCGACCCAGGGCTTGATCTTAAGACCCTGCAATAATGACATGAACCAAAACCAAGAGTCCAGTGCTCAACTGACTGAGCTACCCATGCACCCTGATTATTATTTAAGTTAATATACTCTAAACTTGGGAGAATTAAGAATGTTCTTACAGGAGAAATTGAATGTATGTACTGAAACAAGTTGGAACTTACTATATTTCTGATTTTATGACACAAAATTAAAACTATAATAAGAAAAATTTAAAATATATAATAGGCTAAAGTGTTTAAGCTTGAATTATCAACAAAACTATTTCTGTTCTTTGTAGCACTTTTTTTTTTGAGACACAAACTTAATCTTATTTTTGTTACCATGGTAAAATCTTAAAAACTATTTCTCTGAATGCTTCTTTTGGTTTTTTATTATACTTTTGGTTCTATTTTAGACCCTGAATTCTTTAATTGTCATCTCTTAGCAGTTGAGAGACTAAATTAAAGGAATTGTAGGTGAAAGAAGTGATAGTTTTTCCATGCTCTTGGATAGACATCAAAGGAAGAGGGCTTTATTATATTCCCTGTGATTTTCTTTAGGTTTTGGGCACCAGCAAGTGTCTTCAGAGAACAAAACTTCCAATTCAAAATGAAGAAGAAAAAAAAAGTGCTTCACTACCGAAAAATGGTCTCAAACTGAGGAAAGGTTTTGAAAGAGATATTAATAGATCTCCACACACAAAAACAGTTCTGAATAAAAGAAAATGTTTTCGTTTTACAGAACTGTTTGCAATGATAAGAATGCAATGTTTGCAGACAAACATATGGCACAACCATACTATTTTCTGCCATTTTCTGCCATATTTTCTGCCATATTGTCAATCAAACAGTTGTACTAAGGAGAAAGAGTACCTCAAGGAACTCATGAACCAGTAGCTGAGTGAAGACAAGCCCAGTTGACTCCAGTTTTAGATGGAGTTTCCACCCAAAGGGGAAGAGCCCCTTTGGGAATGGGGAGTAAATAGAGGAATTCATAGTTTCACATATGTGAAGCCTCTTCTCAGTCACTGCCAGCCTGGCATTCTCATTGCTGCTACCAAGAATTGGATATGATTACCTTTAGTAATGTAAGAACATTCATCTCTTCAAGGATTTAGTAGAGTGATTGGGGATAATTACTATTCTCCAAAATTTTCTGTTTCTTGCATCAGACTCAAAGCAAATATACAAGAGACAATAATGTGTGTAAAGCTCTTAAGAGGTCATCAAGTTGATGTAAACATAATTGAAGATATGATGATATATGAATTGTAATTATTTAATGGTCACTGATATGAGGCCATGTTCATCTGTACTGTTGCATTATTTTCATTTTAAATATAAATGTATAGAATATTTTTTCTTAGATGAATAGAATGAAATGAGTCCAATTTCTTAGCATATGCAGGTAATATCTATATAGTAGTTTGAGACACTCTGTCATTTTGGATAGTTCTATCGCACACACTAAGGAAATCTAACATCCTACTCAGCAGTGACATATAAAAGACTTTACAAGGGTATAGGCACTGAGAAATCACACTGTGGCACAGCCAATCACAGTGGTCCTGGTCACAAATGACCAGCAGGACCTTACCAGAGTTACACCATATCAAGTGATGTGTCAACACTAGTGCTCTTGAGGTATCTATGAGGTCCCAAAGGCTCACTTTTCAATATTTAGCTCCATTTTTTCTGCCTTTGCACAATGACTGGTTCCTATATTCTTTTGTGGCTTTCATTTACTTCTGCTAAGGCTCTATTAGTCAAATAACCAAAGCAAAAAATGAATTTATTAGGTGGCTATTAGTTTATTGAATCTATGGATCTATGGGTAATCTTGAGATCCAAGAACCAAGAACAAGAACTAAAGTAACGGGAAATCAGAGCTGCTGGTTAATGTAACCAGGAAGAAATTTTGAGCAGTCCCTGGGTTTACGCATTGCTTGCTGAGGTTTCAGTGTCTTGGGCTAGAGCATTTCCCTTGCTGAAACTGGTTCATCAGAACTTGCATTATTACACCAGAAAACCATTGGCTTAAAATTTCCTATTATACTATCTTGCTGTTAAAAAGTCCTCAGACAATTTTTTTTTATTTCTTACTTTATAATCCTCCCTACTTGCTAGATTCCTCTTTCTACCAAGAAATCCTGTACATTTATTAAAAATTTTGAGCCTTATTCCAATTCTTTCCTTTTCATTTCTCATCTCATGAATTTTCTCATAATATTCTTAAAAATAAATATATACATACAGACTTAAATACATAAAGTCATTTTCTTCCCCCAAATTAACTTCCTTCTTTGTTAAATTGTGTTAGTTTTCCTCACCAAAAAATTAGATGCTCTACCTCGTGATAGTGTAGGGTTGTTATTTCCCTAGTGAAAGTGTAGGATTTTGAGACTATGTGTGTCCTAAAAATACTTTCAATGGAAAATGGTATAACGGGGTGGGGAACATTGTTTTGTCAACTTTCACACTAATGGTCATTTATCCCTACTTCTGTTTATAAAACTAATAGTAAACTTCTTTAAACTATTTGTGTCAAAGAGTTTGCAAACAATGAAAACTTCGATATCTAAACATTTAAAATAATTTTTAGATTGTTACCATGGCAATTAAAAATAATTTTGAGAACAATAAAAGGTATAAATACATAATATTAAATATAGCATTTAAATACTTTGTAATAGGAAAACATTTATTAATTGCTTATCTGTGTACAACATTAAGCCTGGAGAAACTTAAAAACAAGTTAACTAATGCGGTCTTGGCCCAGTTAGTCTGTGAATGATTGACCCACTTGCTTTTAGCATGGTGTTAATGAGGCCCAGATCCCAGGTTTGATCTCATGGGCTGGTGAAGTTGGCTCTTTGCCATTGCAGCATATTTCACTTCTAACTTTCATAAGGAACTTTTACACATAAGTCTATGGCCATAAGGACAAACAAGATGCAGAGTATAGATGCATATTTCCTAATTCATCAAATCAAAAATAAAACATGCACTCTTCTAGGGGGGGTCAATAATCTTCACTTGGCAATAAAACTTCCACTTCTTATAGTATTGCCATTCTTAAAAATGAATAATCCCTGTTTATGTAGAATGCATAATAGGGTGTAAACAGCAACTTCATGGATGCTATAAGCACTAAAAGATACTTAAACTCTGTACATCTTTCCATTTCATTTATACAGTGATAGGGCACTGAAAGGTAGAAGATAGTTTGAAACATACACTTCAATAAAGGATCTCTAAAACAGTTAATTACATATGATTTAGCTATTATCTCACCATCCAAATGATTTTTGTATATGAAACTTAGTCACATTCGTTTGTTTCAGTTTCAATCTTTTATTTTTTTTTTTAAGAGGGGTGGGGAGACTGTGGAGGGAGGGGCAAAGGGAGCGAGAGCATCTTAAGCAGGTCCCACTCCCAGAGCAGAGCCTGGCTCAGAGCTCAATCTCAACAACCCTGAAATCATGACTTGAGTCCAACGCAAGAGTTAGAGGCTTAACCAGGCACCCTAGTTTCAATCTTCTTTGAAATTTTGTGTCAATATCAAAAATTGTTCTGGCTATATCTTCCTTAAGGCACAGTATTCTACAATTACTGGTTTTGTTCATTTTTTAAACAATAAATCAATAAATGAACATGTGAATCAGAGTGTAAGAAATATTTCAAAGGTTAAAAGCTAGTTGTCCTGAAATTTCTCTGTTAAATGATTTTTTGTTGTGTATGTCTGAGCCATTCTCCTCAACTGTCAATATTCTTGCATATCTTGGCTCAGGAAATTATGTGGGTCTTTAATTATAGTATTATAAAGATTAGTTTGTTATTCCTTAAAAGATATATTTTGAACATTAGGAATTCTATAACTTGTGGGGAGGTGAAAACAGGCATTTAGCTAAATAACTCAGGTTAAAATCAAAATCATTCCCGGGTTTTGAGGTATTATGTTAGTTTTGTTTGTTTGTTTGTTTTGTTTTAATTTTCTAAAGCCTGAAAAAATGGTTTATTTCCTCAATCTTTAATTTCTGTGATGAAGCAGTGCCACGGCAGTAGATGCCACCTGTCTTGCTACTTATTATCAATTAAATTTTGGACATGGTTTTGCCTCATAATTATTGGAAAGAAAGCTTTCAAAAAGAAAGATATTAAAATATATTCTTCTAGGGACGCTTGGTGGCTCAGTCCGGTAAGTTGTCTGCCTTCGCCTCAGGTCCTGATCCCAGGCAGTCCTGGGATTGAGTTCCGCCTGAGCTCTCTCTCTCTAGCAAATAAATAAATAAAATCTTTAAGAAAAATGTGTCCCTTTAAAAAAATAAGAAAAAAGATGAACATATTAATCTATGCGAGGTTGAACAGTTCACAAGTATAAGCTTGAAATTTTATACTGTGATTTGGAATACTTCATGTTGTGGGAAGAATCTCCTGACAGATTCTCTATATTTATCGGTTAAGTTTATATTCTATACTGGTAAATAGAACGCATTTGAATAAGATTCTGATTTCCAGAATCTATATTTGCCAAAATATTCCAAATAATAATAAACCTAAATGTTTATAAATTATATATATAAATGTATAAATTTTATAAAATTTTTATGAAACTTTAAAAGTTTTATAAATTTTATAAAATTTTTATGAAACTTTAAAAGTTTTATAAATTTTGACTCAAAAGTGTTTATTGAAGAAATATACTAAAATGGAGACAAAAAATGATGGGACAAAGTATTTATACATTTTTATTATAAAATATTAGAATTGAGAATCTTCTCCATTTAGTAGTTTTTAAAATTTTTCATTTGTTGTGTTTAATAATTTAGTTGTGTATAACACACTGCTCATCACATCCCATGCCTTCCTTAATGCCCATTATCTAGTTACCCCATCTCCCCACCACCTTCTCCATTTAATATTATTTCCTCTGACCTTATTGGATGTTTCAACATCTGTTGGGAGACTTTACTCAATTAACAATATTATGACGTG
This sequence comes from Spilogale gracilis, assembly GCA_004023965.1. Classification (NCBI taxonomy): domain Eukaryota; kingdom Metazoa; phylum Chordata; class Mammalia; order Carnivora; family Mephitidae; genus Spilogale; species Spilogale gracilis. Next base: position 20,968 of record PITA01013380.1, on the reverse strand, counting down.
AATGGGCAGTCATATGAAAAAACATCTGTTGGGAGACTTTGAATATGCGGTCTGTGAATAGGCAGTCATATGAAAAGTACAGCATAAGGAATATGATCAATAGTATTCTTATAAAAGCCGTTATGATCTGCATAAGAAAGATCAATTGAAGGCAATTATTTTGAATTTTTTAAACATAAAGTAAAAGTCTGAAGATTACATGAGTTTTATAGAAATAAATGAAGCATATTTTAAAAATACACTCCCAAAAGTTGGATATTCGTCCTTTCTGATGGAGGCATAGTATTCCATTGTATATACGGACCACATCTTCTTTTCATTCATCTGTTGAAGGGCACCTTGGCTCTTCCCACAGTTTGGCGATTGTGGCCATTGCTGCGATGAACATTAGGGTACATATGGCCCTTCTTTTCACTACATCTGTATCTTTGGGGTAAATACCCAGTAGTGCAATTGCAGGGTTATAGGGTAGCTCTATTTTTAATTTTTTAAGGAATCTCCACACTGTTTTCCAAAGCGGCTGCACCAGTTTACATTCCCACCAACAGTGTAAGAGGGTTCCCCTTTCTCACAGCCTCTCCAACACTTGTTGTTTCCTGTCTTGTTAATTTTGGTCATTCTGACTGGTGTAAGGTGGTATCTCAGTGCGGTTTTGATTTGAATTTCTCTGATAGCTAGTGATGATGAACATTTTTTCATGTGTCTGTTAGCATTTGTATGTCTTCTATGGAGAAGTGCCTCTTCATGTCTCCTGCCCATTTTCTGATTTGTTCATCTTCTTTGGATATTGAGTTTGAGTAGTTTTCTATAGATCTTGGATACCAGCCCTTTGTCTGTAGTGTCATTTGCAAATATCCTCTCCCATTCCATGGGTTGCCTCTTTGTTTTGTTGACTTTTGTCTTTGCTGTGCAGAAGATTTTTATTTTGATGAAGTCCCAAAAGTTCATTTTTGCTTCTATCTTCTTTGCCTTTGGTGATGTGTCTTGGAAGAAGTTGCTGTGGTCGATGTCAAAGAGGTTACTGCTTATGTTCTCTTCTAGGATTTTGATGGATTCCTGCCTCACGTTGAGGTCTTTCATCCATTTCGACTTTGCCTTTGTGTGTAGTATAAGAGAATGGTATAGCTTCATTCTTCTATATGTAGCTGTCCAATATGGACTGGATTAGAAGAGATTATGCTGAGTGAAATAAGCCAAGTAGAGAAAGTCAAGTATCACATGGTTTCACTTACTTGTGGTGCATAAGGAGTAATATAGAGGACAGTAGGAGAAGAAAAGGAAATGGGAAGTAGGGTAATTCGGGGAGAGAAACAAAACATGAGAGACTTTGGACTCAGAAACAAACTGAGTGTCTTGGAGGGAAGGAGGTGGGGGGATAGGAGGGCCTTGTGGTGGGTACTAGGGGCATGTATTGCATGGAGCACCGGGTGTGGAGCATAAACAATGAATCTTGGAACACTGAAAAAATAAAATTAAATTAAAAAAAATACACTCCCAGAAAAATATCAGTTCCATTGTATTAAAGACATTTGATTTATATATATATAAGTAATTTATACATATAAATATATAATTATATATTATATATATAACAAACAGATACATAAAACAATGATTCTGCAATTCTACTTACAGTATTTTTAAATTAATATTCAAATAAGCAATAAAAATAAACTTATTTCTCAGAATTTAATATAGGTAATTTTATATTTGAAAAATCTTATCTTTGAAAATAGTTTGTTAAATATGTCATCAATAAATAGCTAATAAAATTATATGATTTTAATTATGGTTACAAGATTTTATTTACTTATTTGAGAAAGATAGAGAATGAGTGAGAGTTAGGGTGAAGTAGACCTCTTGCTGAAAAGGGAAGCTTGACTCAGGGCTCTATCCTAGGACCTTGAGATAATGACCTGAGCTGAAAGCCCGCAGTTATCCAACTGAGCCACCTAGTCCCCCCGATCTTAATTATCTTAACATACTCTTTCTCATTCAAAAATGTCCTGACTTGGATGATACATTGTATAATCATAATATTCTTAGTTATCAGTTCCTCCATCAGGTCTAAATTAAGGGCCAAGGTACCTGATGGAACATTTGAAACAATAATTTCTCATAAAGTGTCATAATAAAACTTTGAGCACTATGCAATTTTAGAGAAGGAAAAACTGGGTATACTATCCCAGATGAAGCAAAGTTAATAAGGAAAGACAGTAAAAATTTAAAATTAGCTTAAAAAATATTGTCAAAGAAGTGAAGGAGGATATGTGTAAAACTAAGAAAGAAGCAGTCATGAAGAAAGGCCAGCTGTAAATACAGTCTCTGAGAAATACGGCTGCTGAAATACAAATCTGGTGGATGGATTAAAGAACAGTCTGCATAGAGCACAAAATAAATCTAAACATTAGAATATTGGGCTAATATCTTTAAGAGACCACTGGGAAGCCACAAGAGTGGCAGAAAATAAGTAAGGAAATAGACACATGGAACATCAGTTCAGAGTTTCTCCTAGTTAAAGAAAAGCAAATTCAGATTGAAAGACTTCTGGTGCTGCCATACAAAACAGATTTTAAAGTTTTACTACATATAGATACATTATAATAAAACTAAAGATTTAAAAGATCAAACCTTCCTGAAAGAAAAACCAACCATCCATAAAGAAACAAGATACAGATTTATTTCAACTTTCTCATTAGCAATAGCTGAGTGAGTAGGAGAATAAGTAATATTTTCACAGGACTGAAGGAAAAGAAGTCAAGATTTCTTTAATCCCACGCAACTGCCATTTAAAAGTGAAGAGAAAAAGAGAATTTAAGCATACAGAGTTTCAGAAATTTCAAAGTCATATAAAGACTCTCTTGGAAAATAATCTTTTCAGAAGTAGTCCAGTAAGAAAAATAAGTCCAGAATGCTTCAAGATAAACAGATATGTAAGATATGCCAGTTGTCTAATTTCCAACACTATTCTATCTTGAAATACATCACATGCGATGTCTTTTCATGACTAAAACCTGACTGACACGTGCATCAAAAAACAAAAACTCCAAAACCATAGATCCAGAAGATATAATGATGAAAAAATGAAAAATGTTATTTTTCATAATATGAAAAACTATTAATCTTGCAATGCTTTTTCAAAATTATTAAGCAAAGCTTTAGAGAACTTGGATAAAGAAAATGGTCTGTATGATCAAAAATGTTTTTTCAGGGTGCCTGGGTGGCTCAGAGGGTAAAGTCTCGGCCTTGAGCTCAGGTCATGATCTCAGGGTCCTGGGATCGAGGCCCATGTCAGGCTCTCTGCTCAGCAGGGAGCCTGCTTCCTCCTCTCTCTCTGCCTGCCTCTCTGCCTACTTGTGATCTCTCTCTCTCTGTCAAATAAATAAATAAAATATTGTAAAAAGTATTTTTTCATATAATGATAGATGGTGTGAGTAAAAACTAAGCAAAAATATTTAAAAGTTAATCACCAAGGATAGTTGTAAAGATGGCTTATGGTCTGTACAATAAAAAGCTATCAAAGGTGATTTGTGTGAAGAGAAATTTATGAAACACTTTAGACTTTAATGAAAACAAATCTACCACATGTCAAAAAATGAAACAGTATTTACAGGGACATTTATAACTATAAATACATGTATTAAAATAAGAGAAACTGACACAAACAACTGAGTAATCCTATTGGAATGAAATAGAAAAAAAATTTAAAAATAATTACGGATATAAGTGAGTAAATACATTAAAAACACATAAATAAATTAAAAATAGAGAAACTATCTTACAGCTTAAAAACCTGACATTGACAAGAAATAGAGTATTATTTAGAATTACAATATGAACTTAACCTTGTTTCCACTTTCTTCTTTTTCTAATATGTATTCATGTAGATTTATATGTCAAATGAATTTTCATGGGTATGTATATGTATATAATTCCAAAGACACAGCAGAGATTAAAGCAAAAATAATATACAAAATTGATTAAACAGTTGAAAAAAGCATAGATATGTTCCAAAAGGAATACAAAATGAAAATCAACTTAAGAAAAAAAAAGCCACCAAAAGCTATTAATGTAATAAAATAGGAATAGAAGGTTGAAATATGCAATTATTAAACTTGAGCTAAAAATATGAAGAATGGTTTTGGTATAATTTTTATTTTCATTCATTTATTTCTGTACTTCTTAGTTACAGAAAACAGAAATTGACCCTGGCATTTAAAACTATTGGTTATATTAAGTTTCCTTCCACAGATCAATGGAATGTATTACATCTGGTGAAGAATGGGCTAATCAAAAAGAGTAACAGCTCAGTTTTTTCCCCATTCACAGTTCATTGTTTCACACTTTTATTACTTGTGGCCCACTGTGTTGATTCATCCTTATCCAATGGTTAACTATGACTGTTTCTAAGTTTGTCCTAAAATATTTGCACAAAGACAAATTTGTCCCAACCAGTATTTGTGATCTTTGTTTTACTTCCATGTGATTTACCTTGTGCTTATTTCTTCTGAACGTAACCCTGTTTGTACTTGTTCCCATCTCTAACGTGTATTCATAGAGAAATGTTAGGGGCAAGCCATGCTAGCTCTTAGAGTTTACCCACAGAAGTATGAGGTCAAATAGTCTTTAAATACAACTCGATTATTTACCAACATCCTTAGGGACAATAAATATTATGCAAGAGATTATCTGGTAAATGACATTTTTGTCAAATGTTAGGATCCCAAGAGGAACATATCAAGTTATAAATTATATGACAGTTTTAAATATGATGAATGTGTCCTGCAAACATAGTTTCTATACTATTCAATTGTTCTCTTGCAAGTTAAAGCCCACAGTTAAAGTATATCAAATTCTCTTTCCAACACTGAACACTAAATACATAAGGGATGAGGTGGTTTTGTGAACTACCTCTATTGCCCTCTGATGTTTGTCCCCACATTATTAACTTGGAGTTCTCATCTTTAAACATACATTTTTTTTTTTTTTTGAGAATGACTGTAGAAGGAGTATCTCCAGAATTTTGCTGCTTCTTTTTCTTTTTAAACTAGAAGCAGGACTTCAGCTTCTTTTTTTTTTTTTAAAGATTTTATTTATTTATTTGACAGAGAGACAGATCACAAGTAGACAGAGAGGTAGGCAGAGAGAGAGGAGGAAGCAGGCTCCCTGCTGAGCAGAGAGCCTGACATGGGCCTCGATCCCAGGACCCTGAGATCATGACCTGAGCTCAAGGCAGAGGCTTTAACCCATTGAGCCACCCAGGCGCCCCAATTTGGCTGTTCTAATGCCCTCATTTGTGTTTTTCTTTTTTGCTTTCCTCTCCTCTCCTCTCCTCTCCTCTCCTCTCCTTTCTTTCTTTCTTTCTTTCTTTCTTTCTTTCTTTCTTTCTTTCTTTCTTTCTATTTATTTATTTTTTGAGAGCATGTTTTTGTTTCTAATGGATCTGTTATTTAGAACATCACCTTGTGAAGGATAAACTCCATTTGTGAGAGAAAACACAGAGCAGAGGTAGCCCTGAAGCTGAGGAAGAAATTTGATTGTGGAAAGAATTTTGAGTCCACAATTTTCTAATTAATTTTGCACTGCTCTGTACTCTCTTATCTCTCTTGCCCAGAAACAAAGATCTCACCTTCTGACGTCTGTGTGTATGCAGCTACTTCTTCTTGAAGTAAGCATCAATGAGATGTTTTGGGATTTTCACATTGCCCATATAGATTTTGGTGCAAGTGGCAATCATAAACTTCTGGTGTGTTTTAGCGGAGGAACTCAATGCAGGGCCAGAGATCCAGTTACAAGTAGCAAGCCACTGCTCAGGTGCTTCAGAAAAACCACCTTCTTGCCTCTTTGGAACCCCGGTGAAGATGATCAAGATGGTGCCAGGAGTGATGCTAGCTCACAGTTTTCTCACATGCTGACTGACAGGGTTGTTTTGCTGTGGCTCAACAGCTTCCGATGCTTATCTTCAGTAGGATAACACCCAGGCATTTTGCAGAGTTTAAAAACACTTAGGTACCACCATCCTTGTAACCAGCAACCTGTTTCCTGACAGTAGCCAAGAACCTTCTTTTATTTCTCAACCCTGGGTTTAGCTGCTCAAAATTTCCTCTTGTACACGAACTTTCTGGAATACAGAGCTGATCAGAAATATTGGCCACTGCCTTCTGACTAGGACATGGTTTGGGCTGCCATTGGTTTTCCCCATCTTTTGCATTTTAATGTTAAGGTTTCCTTATAAACCTTACCATCATCATCACCTATTGTAACTTCAAGTTTCTTCTCGTTAATAACGGGCATCTCAGCTTTTTCACCCACCATCTTGCAAGATGGAAAAGAGCTTGAGACCATGTTTTTTAACTGGTGAGCTCAATAGGGGTCTCTGCAAGATTTGGATTAGTGAAAATTGGAGACAGTAAACAGTTGGATGGGAGAACCCCTGCACCAAAGACCAAATGCATCTTTGCAGGTTGGTCTACATGTACCCTACCAGTATCTTATTAGTAAACCACCTCCAAACCCTAAAATACATTGATTTAATTTAGCTGAATTTGAGTCTCTATACAGAAGTGCTTCACAGTGAAACTGGGCACTCTATGGGTAAACGTGAGGTAAGTACACTTAGATCAATCAGCACTTGCTGTTACAGATAGCTTAGATGCCAAAAAACAAATAAATTAATTAAATTTGAATATGGGATGCCTTCATCTTTCTGCACATTTACATGCTTAGAATGTGAAGCACGAATGTTAATTCCAAAGGAAATGCTATTGTATATTTTTTTGCAGAGAAGCAAAAGCTGCTTTTCCCATTCTTACTATAAGCTGCTTTGAACATCATTTCCAATGAATGTGCCAATTTGGTGACTAGTGTGAGCCAAGCTCTGCAGATTTCAAAGCCAGCTGACATCACAGCAAATATTTCATTTCTGTTTTTTGCATGCAGGATAAAAATGATGAAAGCTGACTTGTTCTCCTATGATCTAGAAAAGACTTAGTTTTGGGTCAAGAATCACTGACAACTCTACCAAATGTTTTCTTTCATGTGTGTTTTCTCTTACTCACTCACTCACTCACTCACTAACTCACTGACTCACTTGGAGAGCTTGAATTCATTACTAGCAATCATTGCATGTACCTAGCTCTACTCAGCTAGTAGTTTTGAGGACCAGAACTGTGGTATTGGGCAAAGGATGGGCAAAAGTTATTTGGGGGTTGAAGGTCAGGATGGGTCTCTAGCTTCAGAAAACAGTTCGAATCAGAAAAACCAAAGCAAAAGCATAGTCATGAGAATCAAGCAATTATTATGCAGAAATAAAGATGTTTAAGGAAAAATTATAGCACATATCTATGAGCAACATAGACCAATGACAATGTGTTCCCTGATGAGATGTAAGCCTATAGACAGCTGAATGCCTACAAATCCTAGTGCCAGACCTGGACTTTGTTTAGTCCCTGTCTTCATAACATTTCTGGAATGATCAATTTTCTGAAGTTTCCAATGAATACTGTGGATGTCAAATCTACAATTCCCTTTATTAAGGGAAGCTGGAGTCATATTAGTTTAAGCAAAAGAACACTGGGGCTTTAGAGAGCTCTGGTTTCAGATGGTGACATAGGAAGATCCTGAACTCCCCTCCTCCACGGACACATCAGCTCAACATCAATTTATGGAATTTCTCAAGAAGAAAAAAACCTCAGGTTTTAAAAATGTAACTATATTATAATAGGAGTAAGATAATATCAAAATAATTTAAGCTACCCTTACCATCCCTGCCAAAAAAAAAAATCTCTGATGACCAAAGAAATACACTTATTTGACTTAACTACTATGTATTAATCAAAACATTAGTTAATTGTAACTTTTGATTTGCATTTTGCCCTTTATGTATAGACCTAACATTCAGTTTTTTAACATAAGAATTGTTCCCTCACCAAAGTTATATTCTCAACCTTTTGGCAGTTCTTTATACCATCTTCATTCAAGACATTCAGAGAGCACAATTCTTTCCCACCAAGTAAAGGATGGCTACATCTCTCTAACTTCATCCTCTTTCAAACTCTAAAATATTATTTCTAACCAGTTTCTGTCATCTTCCACCTCAAGCTGCCTCACAATAGCATATAATAATTTATCTCTTTCTGACAAATTTATTATGTAAATAAAAGCACATTGATTCATTTTTCATAATTTAGGTGACTTTTTATTGCAATGTGACAATGGGCCTTTCTATGAGAAATATTCTTTCCTTGACCACCTATGCAATGCTATCATAAGGATATATGGGTCAGGTGATCAATTGTACAGTATGAATTCATCTGTATCTGCCATGGTCCATAGGCTTGATAGATTTCTTTCTTTAAACTATAGTTATTACTTAAGATAATAATACAATTGCTTTGGCAACATATGAAAGGGTTAAATATTCAAAAATGAAGGAAGGAAAGAAGGAAGGGGAAGGGAGGAAGGGAGGAAGGGAGGAAGGGAAGAAGGGAGGAAGGGAGGAAGGAAGGAAGGAAGGAAGGAAGGAAGGAAGGAAGGAAGGAAGGAAGGAAGGAAAAAAGGAAGGAATGAAGGAAAGTGCAAGAGAGAGAGCAAAGGAGGGAGGGAAAGAAGGAAGAAGGAATTGCCTGAACTTTTTGTGCTGTCTGCCCACTTTCAAACTGGCTGGCAGTAGGGAAGATAAATAACAGAAGAAACAGGAAACTAAAGTTGAAAAGAAAGAGAAAATGTCCCCTTTTCCTATTTTTGCTTATGTTTGCAGAGTTAGAAGATAAATAGAAGGTACTTTAAAAATGATTTGAGATACATTGATTTTGAGTTTTGGTCTCCTAGCACATGAGTCACTAGTGGCTCCTATCTCAGGATTCCTAAACAACCCCCCTAAACTGTGACAACCAAAATTTTTTTCAGATTTTGCCAAATGTCTTCTGAGGGACAGAATCATCCTCCATCAGAAATACCACTTCATGTGAAGGCAAGTCTTAAGAGAAGGTTGTGGCTTCAGCCCATTTTTCAGATGAGTGCTTCGCCATCCAGGTTGCACCTATAGTACTTAAATACATATATAATCATGCTTGAAATCTGTCTCCATAGATTTTCATGTAATTGCTCTGTGTTGCAGCCTGGAAGGAGATATTAGGTACTTTACAATTCTGACAGTCTAGCATATAGCCAGTGTTTAAAACCCTGCTTGGAGACAATTTGGCTATCCCTAATATGAGACCTCAGGCTAATGAAGAGACTTTATTTCTGTACTCTAAAATCCTTTGAAATTTCTGAGCATTATATTCACAGCACATGTTTCATTCTCATGAATTTATGCATTGAATATCTTATGTCAGCACAAAATAAATCACCGAAATCTGTAAGTCTCCAAAATATCAGACATTCAGTATATTTTGCATGGAAGGATATCTTGAATTAAATTTACTGATGTATTGAGTATTAAGTAAAATTGTCTATATGGAAAAAAAACTTTCCTTACTACTTGTACAGGACCTCACTTTATCTAGTGCTAAGCCAAGGCAAGAAGCCAACTTCCTAATGTATATTTAAGGTGCAGTTGGGTGAATGAACAATACATTTGAATATATGGAGCTGCCAATTTATTTTTTTTTTGTATAAAAGACGCCTATTGCATTTCTTTGACAAATGCTCAAACCATTGTTTAAAAAGCAATAAAAATAAACACAAATCTCAAAGGTTATTCATTTCATACTCAAATATCTTAAAAATAATATGAAATCAACATGATCTATGAATTTAGTGAATTCACATGTTGAATTCATTTTTCCATTTTATAGGATAAAAATTTGACCTGCCCCCATTTTTTATCTAGTGACCTTAAATTTTGGGACTACATGTAGTGATATTTTGTTTCCTGATATATTTTCAGTTTCTGCTCTGAATCTTTTCTAAAGTTCTTTGTTTTCCTATTGCATCTTATTAGGATGATCAACAAATACTTATAAACAGCTAAAAGCCTCAAACTTCTTAGAATACTAAAAATTTTAAGAGATATTTCAAAAAATGATAATGTTTAAGTGCGATGTCAATCTTCTGAGAAAAATGTTTAATGAAGATTCCTTTAACTGTAATAAGTTTTGAGGATTATTAATAAAAATAAGTACATTTTAAAGTATAATATGCATTTTGAAAATCTTTAGTATTCTTTTTATGTGAAACATATAATCTGAAAATTAACAAGAGTACCCAGTCCAGACCTTTGAAAACTAACATGTAGTGTTCCCGATGATTTTACTGATATTACACCCAGACTACTGCTATAGAAGTGCTAAATTAATGATACTGAATCAAGTAATTGATCACAGAGTATGTATATATTTTTAATATTTGCAAGAACCACTGCAATAACACATGTGAGATTCTGTCAGATCTTTATCATTAAATAATCATGAGGATTAATTTCAGTCAAAAGTTTATTAAAAAAATCAAGTTTGAAGTCCACATTTGGTTGATAGAAATTAAATACAGGTCCTAAATATAAACAAAAATATATCAATGTTATAAAATGTTCATAAGTGGAAAGTTTGTCAGTTTTTATTGATAATAAAAAAGTCTATAAAATTTTACTGACAATTCTTGTCCATTTCGATCCTCCATTTTCTCCATTCCAGTAGTATTGTTAACTTGAAATGCATAACTTAAATCTTTTTTACATTAATTTATTTTTATAGTTTTACTTTAGCTTCAGTGTACAATAAACTGATTCAACAATTCCATATATCACTTAGTGCTCATCAGGAGAAGCACAGTCCTTAGTTCCCATCACCTGTTTAACCCAAGCCCTCCTTTCCTTCTGGTTAAATCATTTTTTCTTTTAAATCTTTATTAAAATGTACTTTAGTTAATGTAGTGTAGTTTGATATTGTTTTATAGTTTCAGTGTGAAGTCCCATGGAAAGGATGAATATCCTGACTTCATGAACTTTGGAAATTTGACAGATATACAATCTTAAAAGAAAAAATAAGTAGAAATCAACTCTAAGCTTGAAGCTCTACTAAGCTATATTAAGTATAACTATATTTATTCTTATGTTTTATTACTTATATAATGTAATATATGTTGTCTCCTTGTTAATATTTACTTTCTGGTGTAAACAAGCAAGTATAATTTGGTTTCAACAATTTCAGTTAATTTTACAAAGTTAATTATTGTGTAAATGTGAGGGTTAATGATATCTGTAAATGATTCTCTTTGAACATGTTGTTGCTTACCATGTGTAGTGGAAATACCATTCCACACATGGAAACCTAATACGATAGGAACAAAATCTTGTTTCTGGGCACTGGTAGTAACTTCGCTCTTCAAAAATGATACTAGTGCAGGTAGGCAGTAATAGCCTGAGCTTCTACTGCAGGTTTGGAACATCTAACATTCCCTCATAATTATTTGTCACAAAGCCTTTGCCCCTTCCCCAGGTCCTATTGACTCAGTCAGAAATTATCTTTCTACAATATCCAAAATATGATAATGAACACAGTTTAGGAGTGATTCTGTCCCATACCCCTTTCATCAACACAACCATGCTTCTCTGGGAAAGAGTTCTTTCTTTGTATAGTTGTTCTAAAAGTGAAAATGAAAGCAGAATTGTCATTCTGCCTTCCTAAACACTTATTTGTTCATTAACACATTCAGTGAGTAGTTATTCTAGGCTGTATGGTACATGATACATTTCAAGCTTTAAATTAGTGAATACAAGTGATGATTCCTTTTTTTTTGTGGAACTTACAGTCTGAGTTTCCCTTTTGTAGCCCCTACTCTGATTTATTTTTTATTTATTTATCTATCTATCTATCTATTTATTTATTTTTAAAGATTTTATTTATTTATTTGACACAGAGAGAGAGCATGCAGAAGCAGGGAATCATGCAGAAGCAGAGTGCATGCAGAAGCAGGGAGAGAGGGAAAGGGAGAAGCAGACTTCCCACTGAGCAGGGAGCCTGATGTGGGGCTCAATTCAGGACCTTGGGATCGTGACCTGCACTGAAGGCAGATGCTTAACTGACTGAGCTACCAAGGTGCCCCACTACTTTGTGTTTTAGACTCAATTTTAGTATCAGCAGTTACTGGTTGTGGCCCAAATTTAACTTTCTGTGATTTGTTGAGAGATATTATTTTTTTTCTTTTTAAATATGTCACTGTTGAGATGGAGTTTTTCACCTAAATATGATTCTGTAAATGTAAGAATAATTGATCTGTAATTGAAATCATTCCTTACAACTAAAAGCTTGAGGATCAGTATTATGATACTTATTGGTGAGAAACTCCAAGCTATCCTTTAAAGTTTCAGGAACAAAACAAAGATAGCTCCTCTCACGACTCCTTTTCAGCACTGTATGGGACGATCAGGAACAAAGCAAAAATGTCCCCTCTTGCCACTTGCTTTCAGCACTGTGTGGGAAGTCCTAGCTAGGGCAATGAGACAAGAAAAGGAAATACAGATTATACAGATTGGATAGGAATAAATAAACTATCTTTGTTTGCAGATGACATGATCATCTATGTAAAAAGTCTGAAAGAATCTACAAGAACATCTTAGAACTAATGAATGATTACAGCAAGTATTTAAGAAACAAAGTTAAACAGAAATCAATCACTTTCCTATACACCAGCAGTGAACAAGTGGAATTTGAGATTAGAAAAACACAGTATCATTTACATTAACATCCTTCAAAATGACATACTTAGTTATAAATCAAACAAAATAAATAAAAGATCCATATGAAGAAAACTATAAACTATGATGAACAGAATCAAAGAACAAATAAGTAGATGAAGAGATATTTCATGTTCATTGATAAGACAACTCAATAGTTTCAAAATGTCACTTCTCTGTAATTTAAATTGTACACTGAATGCAATTTCAATCAATATCCCATCAAGTTATTTTATTGCTGTCGATGCATTGATTCTAAAGCTTATATAGGGGCAAAACACCTAAAACAGCACAACATTAAAGGAGAAAAACAAAGTTGGAAGACTGATAATACTCTACTTCAAAGCTTATTATAAAGCCATAGTAATCAAAAAAGTATGGTATTGGTGGAAGAAAAGGCAAATAGATCAATGGAACAGAATAGAGAGTCCAGAAATAAATCCACATGCATGTAGTCAACTGACCTTTAACTAAAGCAAAGTAAATATAATAGAACAAAGATAGTCCTTTCACCAGATGGTGCTGGAACACTGGACATCCACATGGAAGAGAAGGAAAGAAAGAAAGAAAGAAAGAAAGAAAGAAAGAAAGAAAGAAAGAAAGAAAGAAAGAAAGAAAGAAAGAAAGAAAGAGGAGAAGAAAGGAAAGGAAAGGGGAAAGAAGGAATGGCCTTACCCAGTGCCATGTATATATCTGTGCAGTGTTATGAATTGATAAAATTAAATTAGGCGATTTTAACATCTAATTGCAATAAAGAGATCTCATCAATGATCACCTCTACTTTCCCTCACCAGCCAAGACCTATGTGCTCCTGGAGTCAATGATCACCTTTAAAGTGCACCTTCATTTATAGAGAGGACAGTCAGGTACTACATACCAGCAATTTTCACCCAAGGAATTATACATTAAAGTTATGTCACAAAAAATTTGCTGTCATTAATTTTTACAATAACTAAGCATGCAAAAAATTATAAATTAGAGATATTAAAAATTCTCTCTCTAACCTGTATGATTCTCATTCATGCACTGATATATTTTCCAGAGAGAAAGGAAGGGAGAAGCACATACATAACACAGGGTTCACCCATGAAAGATCCTTGTACCCATGAAGTCCCTTCATGTATGTTGTGGAAATAGAAAGTGAGAACTACTGATGTTTCTCCCTGTTCTTACTCTTCTAGAGAGGACAGAATAGGAGTTCTATATGACTCCTAGAGCATAAAATTTAGAACAGAAATGAAAAATGTGGGGGAAAGTGGCCAATGGAACATGAATTAGCCAAAGTCCACAGAAGATTTCTATAACTTCATCTGGTCCTGAAATGAAAAGAAAAAAAATCACTTTTGAAATTATTTCCAACATCAGCTTAAGATTTTCATGCAAAATCATATGTAGAACAAATAAGGTGCTGCTCAGGATGTTGCTATAAAGACAAATATCATGAACAATGAGAGAAAATTAACTAGGGCCAGCCCTAATTTGCCAAACTTATGAATCTTTTGATTTGTACTTTATATTCAAGAAAATGTTTTTCTTATTTATACAAAAGAAAGTACAGCAGGAGGTTAGGCAAACAGTTTTAGACATTTGTTATGTAGTATATGTGTGTTTGTATATGCAAGAGACACACAAATGGTATAGAATGTAGCTAGAAAAATTTAAACAAAACATATTTCCAGTTTGCATTAGAATAAAATATTAGTAAAAGATTTTCATAAAACCAAATGAGGAAAGTATTTTTAATGTTTATGATTGAAATATTTTTAAGAACTTGTTAGAAGTCACACAGTCATATTTTCTAGAAAGTGTTAAGATTGGTAAATATAAAGTATTCCCAAAATATTATGTTTAAAGAAAATAAAGTGCAGTTCATATTATTTGTAATTAATTTCAGTTGTGAGAAACAGAAAATCCAAATGACAATACTTATACAAGACAAAAATTTATTTCACTCATAAAAAAATCAAATCTGCCATTTGGAAGATTAGGACTGAGATGGCTCTTGACAGTCTCAAGAAACCAAAGATCTTTTTCTCTTTCTTTTTTTTTTTAACCAGCCATTTCTAACATGTAGCTTCCACATCATGATCCAATATAATGTCCTGAGCTCGTATTCTTCAGCCTGCATTCCAGCCAACAGAAAGGAGAGGCTGACAAAAGAAAATATACCCCAACTTTTTTTTAATACCTCAACTTTTAAGGACATGTTGGAAATCTTATATTCCAATTCCACTTACATTCCTAAATTCTAACAATTCCTATTGCAAGGGAAACTGAAGTAGGCATTTCCTTATTCTGGGGAGCTAAGTTCCCAGCTAAATATTAGGCTGACCATTATATGCAAGTGCAGATGCCTACTTGAGTATAACTTGCAGGTTTTGAAACACACTCTGAATGGCCCTGAAGTCACAAGTTGAAAGTGTAGCCATTTCCTGCCTCATGAGCAAAATTAAGATACTCCATCATCATTCTAGTTTGCATTGCAACAAATATGTTAACCTCCATGTTAAGCAGCCAAATGTACACTTAAACAAAAAGTTTTATATATGCATCAAAAACAATAGCCTATAGAATTTTTTAGAAAACATTTTTATTTTGGAATTCTAAATTTAGAGAAAGTTTTCAAAAGCAGTGTACAAAGTTCCTGTCAATCCCTTACCTAATTTCCCCTAGATGTTATTATCTTATAGTACCTGCACATTGGTCACAATTGAAAGCTCACATTGATAGATTATTATAAAATAAGTACATATTTTATTTGGATTTCACTAGTTTTTCCACTGTCTTTATATATATAATTATTTAATTTTTATTTATCTATCTATCTATAAATATATTTTATATATTAACACATTATAATATGTATTTATTAATGTAGAATTATTGATATATTTGTAGATATATAATATATAACAAACATGTATAAGTGTATATATATATCTCCTGGAGTATATATTATAATACATGTTATTTATTAATATAAATATTACTATTATATATTCATAAATATTATCATTGTATATTTATAGATATATTATTAGATTTTATAAATGCATAAATATAATATATTTATAGATATATAACATAAATATATATATATGTAATATATATATTACAGGATCTAATCTAGGATATCACATTGCCTTTAGTGTCATACCTTTTTAGTCTCCTCTGGTCATTGATAGTTGCTGAGTCTTCCCTTTTTTTCATGACCTTTACAATTGGAGGAATTCTGGTCAGATATTTTGCAGAATGTCCCTCTATTTGTTTTTCTCTGAAAATAAGATGGGGATATGAATTTTGGAAAGAATGCTACAGAGATGAAATAACCTTCTGATCACATCATATTTAGACTATATGCCTTAAATTGTTTTTAAAAAATCCCCCCCGAAATGATCTCATTGAAAATATTTCCTGTCTGGTTTAATTAAATTTCTTAATATTATAAGGATGGCTTTGAAGTATAATACAGAAAGTCAGTTTTAATCCTGATACACAATCCAGATTTTTTTTCTTTAAGATTTTATTAATTTGACAGAGAGAGAAAAAGCCAGAGGGAGAACACAACATGGAGAGTGGGAGAAGGAGAAGCAGGCTTCCCACCAAGCAGGAAGCCCAATACAGGGCTTGATCCCAGGACCCTGGGATCATGACCTGAGCCCTGAGCTGAAGACAGATGCTTAACTGACTAAGCCACCCAGTCACCCCCACAATCCAGATTTTTAACAAAGTTTTATTTAATCAAATTCTCTTTAGGGATTTTTTTAAAAGATTTTATTTATTTATTTGACAGAGAGAAACACAGCTAGAGAGTGAGGGAGAAGCAGGCTTCCCATCAAGCAGGGATCCCGATGTGGGGATCTCTGGGATCATGACCTGAGCTGAAGGCAGTCGCTTAATCAACTGAGCCACCCAGGCACCGCAGGATTTTTTTATATGACAAAAAAGACAAAAATTAAATTATATGACATTGTCTAAAATAATGTACTACCAAAGCAGTTTAAAGAGCTCATTGTGGTAACTAGATTAAATATTTCTCCTATAATCTTTATTTCTGGTAAATCTCTTAGTAAAGAAACTTTGCATAAACAGCAAACACTAAGTCAAAACCTGCTCAAATTATGATGTATTCTGTATTAAAGCATTGAACTTATCTATAATATCCTCTTCCTCCTTATCATCTTCATCATTATATAACCGTTATTCTCCTCATTTTAGCAACATAAAGTAAAACATGTTATAAGGTGATAACTAGAGATTCAGGTAGACAGTGCCTTGACTAAATGCTTTTTGTCTGGATTTTTCCCAGAAATGTATAAACTAATGTAGTAATTACTATAGCCTCCATAAATGTGCCAAAAATCAGTGAAAGATCATAGGTTTTCTTGGTCTTTCTAAAGTGGGCAATTTTATGGTGATGGCTGGATAGAAGGTGAAATGTCTCAAGTACTCTGGGAGATGAACAAAGATCCTGGTGCATAGGATGAACAATTCTCAATCTCAAATAGAACTTGAGTTAAAATAGCTCTTGTTCCTAAATTATAAGGGTCATTATCTGAATTACTCTGAATATTCTTCTTCATTTCTTCACCACATTACTATTAATGTTCATTTGACTGATTATCAATCACACTTTGTAAATAAAAAATATATTTTCATTATCAATTATTTAACATATTATTCAACCTTTAAAAGTTGAGAGACTTTTTATATTTTAGAAGTACAGTGAATTAATTTAGATTGAGTGCTCATGATACATTATAGGCTATTTGTTGAGATCACTGCATAAAAGTCAGATTTTTATATTAATATTAAAATCTAGTATAATGCTTTTTTTAAAAAAAAATTTATTTATTTGACAGAGAGAAACACAGCAAAAGAGGGAACATAAGCAGGGGGAGTGAGAGAGGGAGAAGCAGGCTTCCCTCCAAGCAGGGAGCCCCATGTGGGACTCGATCCTGGGTCTCCGGGATCATGACCTGAGCCGAAGGCAGTCACTTAACCAACTGAGCCACCCAGGCACCCCTACTATAATCCATATTTAAGAAAGGAAACATAAGAAGACTTAAGTTTGAGTATAGTTATAACCATGTTTTCTTGATCTAAAAACGTTGCCTTCTTTTATTATTAGTCCTTAATAATTAAAAAAAATAGAAAATTGTACATACAAGAAGAAAATTACAGGCTCTACAGAAAAGTTCATTCCTATAGCAGTATTTTGCACATGGCCAAACACCTCTGTGCTTTAAAATACATTTTTATCTCAGTTATTTTTAAACTTCTTTTATGTTCACAGAATAATAAAATATTTGGATGTCTAATCTCGGCTTTATGAAACATGTAATTGATACATAAAATTTAATATAAATATAATACACAATATTCTTGGGAATTTAATAAGCTTTCAGAAAAGCATGATGAGTCATCTAAAAAAGAATGCTAATAGCCACAAGATAAATGAAGTCTTATCAATTGCAAACACTTAGCTATTCCTCAGGTGCTCCTTGAAAACCTCTTCTTGTACTATGTAAGTGCATGAATCTGTCCTTGTCTTCTCATGACAATGTGTAGTCAGTTCTTTCTGGGTGTTTTATATGAATTCTGATTTTCTTCTTCATATGTATGAGGTGAAGATAAGTAATATTGAGATGTAGACTTTACAAATAGAAATCTATTTATAGTGACACAGTATATCTCTCCTTTCCCAATGGGAAAAACACCATCAAGTTGCCAAATCAGCATGGAGTTGACCCCCTGATAGTATTCTTTAGGCTTCCTTTACTCCGTTGCTTGTTCTCCAGCAAATTTGGATTTATTCACATGGATTCTGGCTTTCAGGAGCAGCAAGGGGTTAAGGTGAAATATGCATCCAATCACTTTTCATGTCTCTGCATCACATTTCTTTTTCCTGTTCCTTTGCTAAAGGAAGTCACCTGGCCAAGCACAGATTCAAGGGGTAAAAATAAACTTTATCTTTTCATGAGGGAAGAGCAAAGTCATATTCTGATGGAGAGACTGCATGCAAGTATTAGAATAATTGATAGTCTGGACACGTGAGTGGCTCAGTGGGTTAAGCCTCTGCCTTCGGCGTAGGTCATGATCTCAGGGTCCTGGGATGGAGGCCCACATCAGGGACCTGCTCAGCAAGGAGCCTGCTTCCTCCTTTCTCTCTGCCTGCCTCTCTGCCTACTTGTGATTGCTCCCTTTCTCTGTCAAATAAATAAAATCTTAAAAAAGCCCACAACCCTTTAGAATAATTGGTCATTTTCAGAGTCGACCACATAACCCAATCCTAAATCCAATAGGTTTCAATATCATTAAAAGTAGGATATGATAATTGCATTTGCTATAAACTATCACTGAAGTTTGTATGAGGTGGGACTGAGGAAGTTTCTTAAGCTCAACTCCCTGTCAGATGATGAATGCACTACTGTATAGAGGAAGATTAGATCTTAATATTTGGGTTTTCAACTTAATTAAGTAGCTAAAATAGTAAATTATTTCTTCTCTTATAAAGAGCAAAAAAATATAACATAACATTTCTTCCATCGTGTTGTAAGTTCTTGTCTCTGCCACTTCTTTCAAAATGGCAGAAACGTATTTTGAAGCTTTAGCTTTGATAAAGATGAGACTCTTGCTTGGCACAACTGGATTAAACTACCCCACCCAAATTTTCCAAAATTAGAAGGACTTCAGAGTTTCCATAACTTTGGATGCCAAAAGGCTAACCATGAGAACCACAGGAATTTTCACAGTAATGACAACATGCTTGATCCAGAGTTTCATATTTAGTAGCTCAAAATTGTGTTTTGTAAGATGTTTTGAAAATGCATTTTTCCATAGGAAGCAAACATCAGATATCTTTTTCCTAGACTAATCAATGATGTCCACAGCATAATTATATTTTAAGAAATAAAGCTCTTTTCTTAAAAGTATAACACTTTCAAAAATAATGTGCTTTTTTTTCTTGGAGACCCTCTTTTAAAAATATATCACACTACAGGAGTCTCCAGAGAATGAGTCAACATGTTTAAGCTAGTATAAAGTATTTTAGGCAAACTAAGATGCATGTGGTGTGGTGGTTAAAATACTGAAGTTTCTATGCACTGCCTTCTTGAAACAAATGGACCACTAAAATGGATTGTGGACAGGTCAGACAAAAATAAAGCAGTCCCAAAGCTGCAGATATATGATTAAGGAGGTTGTATGGTAAATTTAATCTCCTTTCTACAAGTCTCTAGGAGTTCATCAACATGTTTACTTGATGTAAAAATAGATGAGTTGGCCTCTACATTACTTTAATATAGACCTAACTGCTACTGCATGGTTCCTTTCCATTGGAAGGAAACCAACCAACCAAACCAAACTGAGGACAAGTGTAAAGGATATGGATTGCATATGAGGGAAAAGAAGATAAATGCTAACTATATGGGAGGAGAAATGTGAGGCAAAATTAAAATTCAGAGCTCTCAAGTCAGAGAAATGATATATAAATCTTAGTTGGACCCCTTGTCATCTGTAGGAAAAGTACTACAAATGCTATCCTCATTAACTTTACTAATTTATTGATTTGCCAGTTATTTCCTCCACAAGAATGAAAAAAATGAGTGAATCTAGTTCTTTTCCTTACCTACAGCATAATATATTTCATTAGAATTTTTTTTTTAAAGATTGTATTTATTTGACAGAGAGAAACACAGCTAGAAAGGGAGCACAAGCAGAGTTACTGAGAGAGGGAGAAGCAGGCTTCCCACCTAGCAGGAAGTCCAATGTGGGGCTCGATCCCAGATCTCCAGGATCATGACCTGAGCCGAAGGCAGTCGCTTAACCAACTGAGCCACCCAGGTGCCCCTCATTAGAATTTTTATAAAAAATATTTTGAAGGTTTACATTTGTGATTTTTAAAGTTTTTTAAAATTTTTAAAAATTATATGAAAGGAGGAGATAATGAGAGTTAAAAAATTTTTTAGTGTTAAAATTTTTTAGTGCTGAGATGTCAAGAGAAACTGAATTATGTAGAATTAATTTTTCTATATGAAGAACTACATATTTTATTTTTTATTCTTTTATTAAAATATAATTGATATGTAACATATTAGTTTCAAGTGTACAAGATAGTGATTACACATTTATATGTATTGTGAAATGACCACCACATTAAGTCTAGTTAACATCCATCACCATACAAAGTTACAAACTTCTTTCTTATGATAAAGACTTTGAAGATGTGCTCTCTCAACACAAAAAAGTTTCAAATATACAATACAGTATTATTAACGACAGCATGTTGTA
>PITA01013379.1:34793-58091 GCA_004023965.1 Spilogale gracilis | reverse complement strand
CAAACTAAAGGGATAGGATACTATAGACTTAAAAAGCATAGTAAGCCTTGGGGAACCTGGGTGGCTCAGGTGGTTAACTGTTTGACTTCGGCTCAGGTCATGATCTCAGGGTCCTGGGAGCAACCCCCATGTCGAATCCCACATCAAACCGGCTTTGCACCCAATAGCAAGTCTCCCTATCTCTTTCCCTCTACCCCTCACCCTGCTTGGGCTTTCTCTCTATCTCCCTTTCTCTCTCTCTTTCTCTCTCTCTCAAATAAATAAATAAAATGTTTTTTTTTTTAGAAAAATAACAAACTATAGTAAGTCTTTGCAGGGGGTTGCTGGATGAATAGCGTTCAATAAATGGATAGTGTTCAAGTTCGACTCCTACAAATCGGCATTTGAGTTACTGGTATAGAAATGCATCTTGAACAGGTGAACAGATGAATGCATGAACAATCTCAAGAGTTAGAAGTCTATGTCCTGGTACGCAGTCAGTGTTGAATAAATGCTTTTCATATGGATGGGAAGGAAAAGGAAAGAAAGAGGGAATTAAAAGAGGAAGGAAGGAAGGAGGGAGGGAAGAGTCTCAGAGGCTTAGAGCTGGAAGGGAGCATCATGAAGGGGTCTATGAGACTTCATGCGCTCTGGTCCCAGCTCTCCACAACTGCTGTTTCCTTAGCCAGGAATGATCTCTTATTAACGACCTCCTGCCTACTTAACTCCTGAGACTCTAACATCTCAGCTAAGAATTTGCTTTTTCAGAGAAGCCTCCCAGATTTCTCCATCACATTACGTGTATATATAGTAGCTGTGATATTACTTCATATGTCCCCCTTACATCATTAGTTGCTTGGTGACTAGTGCACCCCAGTGGGATGGAAACTCTCATCTGCATTCCCAGTGCTCATCACTGGTCCTGACACATAGTACGTGTTCAGTAAATACCGGATGAATGACACAGGCATGACACCTGGCCCCACTTCAACCTTAGAACCAGGACTTCTCCGGGCAGTTTGGCTTCTGGGAACTACCACTCGCACATGCACTGTTCCCTGCCCCATAACGCCCCAAACAAGCCAAATGGCAAAATGCACCCCAAATCCGGGGAAAGCCTTTGACAAGTCATCTTCGAATAGTAACAGCTTCTGTCCCAGCCAACGTTGTCACAGGCCACTTAATTATGGTAATCAGAACCCACATTAAAACATGATTATAACATAAAATTGGAATTAGCTGTATAACACATCCAAATGTTTCAGTATGCTTATTGATTTTCCTCCCCTGTTAATCAGAGGGCTACAGTAAATTCAGATAGATGTGGTATAATTAAAACTGAACCTGTCACTGCTAGTGAGAATTCTAATTGACATCTGCCTTTGTTAAGGGCACTGAGGTGAGGATGCATATGTTTATGGGGAATGTAATCAGGGCATTCATGTTCCTTTTCTGGATCCTAGGTGGGCAGGCCATGCAATTCTCATTCTCTTTTAAGTGGGTACTGAGGGCACCTATTGCATGGAACACTGGGTGCGGGGCATGGGCAATGAATCCTGGAACACTGAAAAAATAAAATAAATTTAAAGTAAAAAAAAAAAAAGGACCACTTAGAAACAAACAAACAAACAAAAAGAACTGTTTTTCTCAGGTGCCTGGGTGGCTCAGAGGGTTAAGCCTCTGCCTTCGGCTCAGGTCATGATCTCGGGGTCCTGGGATTGAGGCCGCATTGGGCTCTCTGCTCAGCAAGGAGCCTGCTTCCTCCTCTCTCTCTACCTGCCTCTCTGCCTTCTTGCGATCTCTGTCAAATAAATAAATAAAATCTTTTTAAAAGCCCACAGAACTGTTTTTATATTTTTTTCTTCTTTTTTAAAGATGCAAGTAGTGAAGACATCTGTGCAATGCCTCAACAAGAAGCGGCTGGTTTAAAGAAAAGCAATCAGTCAAACTTGCCAATAGGAGACAAGCAAAAAACCACCAATTGAAATGAATTGCTCTCTTTTCTGTATGGTGGGGTGGCTTTGAAACTAGGCAGCCTTGAGCTCACATCTTAATTCTGCTGATTACTAGGTGTGTGGTCTTGAACAAATCTTGTTTTTCCTCTCTGAGCCTCAGTTTCCTCGTCTGTGAAATGGGGATAATGGTAAAGCCTATCTCATAAAGTGATGGGAGGATTAGAGAGATTGAGATTACACATTTTTCAATACAAAGTAATTATTCAATAATTAGGAGTTGTTATCAAGTAATACATAGTAATGAATTCCATCCAATATCAACAAAGCCTCTACCACATGCTACATACCAGGCTGGACCCTATTGCCCTATTATTCTGTTTGAGAGACACTTTATGTTTGACATGCTTAATAGGGTCTGTGTTTAAAGGAACGAGGCTGATACGAAAGTGAAGGTTAAGCAAAGCTTTATTTCATACCTAGCATCGAGAATTATACTGGCCCAGGCCAGGGCCACTTCTCAGGAGAGAGAAAACAACAACACCTAATATCTCAGGCTTGCTTTTATAGGGTGACTCTCCCCCCAAATCACAAGCTAACCGGGGTTAATCTGCATTTCTACTGCTCCAGGAACTGGGAAGTTGAGGGCATTTGGGTGTTCCCATCTGGTCCCAAGTACCTGTAACCAGTCACCCATTCTTAGTTTGCATCTCCATTGCTTAGGGTCTGGAGGTTGGGGATTAACTGATTGGGCATCTCCCCTAACCTGGCTCGACTTGTTTTCCAGGGGCTGTTTGCCCATATTTCCTGGAGCTGTTTTTCTGAGTAAACAAGATGATGGCTTGGACTTTTAAACAGATCCTTACAATGCTAAGATAATACAACCCAGAGAGTAAGTAAAATGTGGACTCATTCATTCAACAAAGATACTGTATCGGCTATGGGCAAATGCACATCTAGGTGCTAGGGATACAAGGATGAACAAAACAGACCCAAATCACTACCCTTATCATGAGCCTGACATCCCAGTTGAAAGAGGCACAGGTAAATAACACATAATGAAAATACAGAGTACTCAGATGCTCAGGAGGGCCGTGGGAAGAAAGGAAGCAGGACAGAAGGTCAGGCGCATGCTCCGTAGGGGGGCAAGATAAAGAGGGGTTGTAATTTTAAACCCATTAGTCAGGGAAGACTTCACTAAGATTTGTGCAAAACCTGGAAAATAGAATCGTGTGTTCTCTTGTTCTTGTTCCCAAATTCCATTTTGTAGGTGACTCGGTTTATAAGGCTGTTGTGGGGATAGAACCTGACACTTAAAAAGTACACAATAAACATCAGCTGGAAAACAAGTTCAAAGAAGGTATTTGGAGGCCAAGTCAGTACTGAGGGTGTGGAGAGTGCCAGCACTCACCCACCCATCCTGAACCATCACCCTGGGCCACTGGCAATGCCCCTCCTCCTTTCGGCCAGGAAACCACTGAAGCTTTGGCTTCTCGGGGAGGGTTGCAATCACGGGACCCCTCTCCCAGCCCCGCCCCTCCCCCCACTCAGCTGCTGGCTGGTCCTGCTGCACCTGCCATGCAGTGGGAGAACTTGGGAGTGTGAGGAGGAAATGGCACCCAGAGGGAGGGAAATGGTAAAAGCCAAGCCTGAGACAGAGGGAACTCCTATGCAGTGACTTCTATCCCGGTGCGCAGGGTGCCTCTCACATCTCCCGTTCCTAGCTGTTGCCCCTCTTACCTACCTTCGACAAATGCTCAAGGGCATGGTTTCTGGACGGAGGCGGCCCTGGGTTCCAATCCTGTCTGGACATGCAAGCACGGTGAATTCCACCGTCATCTGAACCTCAATCTCAGGATGCCGACATTGTAGGCTAAGGTTAGAATTATGTTGAGATGCACAGAAAGCACATAGCAGCCTGTCGAGCCCATTGCGTGCGGATCTTGGTCCAATCCTGGCTCTGGATCCTTGGCTTTAGCCACCCGGAGACCCCGGTCCCACACATTGTGTGATTAAGGTTGCGTATGGGAAACTTGAGCCGGGGGCTCTCAGCCGCACTTCCACACTGGGGTCCTCTAGGGAACTTTATATACATGCCTGGGCTCACTCCCACAGAGTCTGATATTAACTTGGATGGCATCCTGGCAGCACAAGAATTTCTGAAGGGTTCCAGGTGATTCCAGGGTGTAGCCAAGGTTGAGAAGCATCTCGTCGGCCTGGGGTTTTGATGTAAGCCCCTCCTCCATTTACTACGGAAACATGAGCTACATTTAGATGTCATGCCCTTAGGCAGCCTCTCAGATCATCTGATTTTATTTTCATAATTGGGGTCAACATGAAGTTGCAGAGAATCAACCATGTTAGACACTGAGTGTTAGACACTGAGTAAAAACCACTGTGCCTCACACAAAGATAAACTCGAAATGGATGAAAAACCTCAACGTGAGGCAGGAATCTATCAAAATCCGAAGAGAACATAGGCAGTCACCTCTTTGACATCGGCCACAGCAACTTCTTTCAAGACACGTCTCCAAAGGCAAAGGAGACAAAAGCGAAAATGAACTTTTGGGACTTCATCAAAATAAAAAGCTTCTGTACAGCAAAGGAAACAATCAACAAAACAAAGAGGCAACCCACGGAATGGGAGAGGATATTTGCAAATGACACTACAGACAAAGGGCTGGTATTCAAGATCTATAAAGAACTCCTCAAATTCAACACCCAAAAAGAAGATGAACACATCAAAAAATGGGCAAGAGACATGAAGAGGCACTTCTCCATAGAAGATATACGAACGGCTAACAGACACATGAAAAAATGTTCATCATCACTAGCTATCAGGGAAATTCAAATCAAAACCACATTGAGATACCACCTTACACCAGTCAGAATGGCCAAAATTAACAAGACAGAAAACAACAAGTGTTGGAGAGGCTGTGGGGAAAGGGGAACCCTCTTACACTGTTGGTGGGAATGCAAGTTGGTGCAGCCACTTTGGAAAACAGTGTGGAGATTCCTCAAAAAATTAAAAATAGAGCTACCCTATGACCCTGCAGTTGCACTACTGGGCATTTACCCCAAAGATACAGATGTAGTGAAAAGAAGGGCCATATGTACCCCAATGTTCATCGCAGCAATGGCCACAATCGCCAAACTGTGGAAAGAGCCAAGGTGCCCCTCAAAAGATGAATGGATAAAGAAGATGTGGTTCATATATACAATGGAATACTACGCCTCCATCAGAAAGGATGAATATCCAACTTTTGTAGCAACATGGATGGGACTGGAGGAGATTATGCTGAGTGAAATAAGCCAAGTAGAAAAACTCAAGTATCACATGGTTTTACTTACATGTGGTGCATAAGGGATAATATAGAGGACAGTAGGAGAAGGAAAGGAAATGGGAAGTGGGGCAAATCGGGGAGAGAGATGAAACATGAGAGACTTTGGACACAGAAACAAACTGAGGGTCTGGGAGGGGTGGGGGTAAGGGGATAGGTGAGCCTGGTGGTGGGTATTGAGGGCACATATTGCCTGGAGCACTGGGTGTGGGGCATAAACAATGAATCTTGGAAGACCAAAAAATAAATAAAATAATAAAATAAAATAAAATAAGATAAAATAAAATAAAATAAAATAAAATAAAATAAAATAAAATACACTGTGCCTGTCCTTGAGTAGCTTGGTGGCCAGGTGACCATACCATGGAGAAATGCAACGCTTAAAGGGGCCCTGGGAGCAGGGAGGAAGGGATTTTCACCCAGATTGGGGAATGGGTGGGAAAGGAGGTGGGGTGCTGTGTCACACCCAAACTTTGACTTGAAAAAATGAGTAGTGGCCTGGCAGAGATGTCAAACAGCAAGATGTGTGGCCCAGGTAAGCTGGAGCCCTGTGTAAAGGTGTGAAACGTCAAGGTGGGGAGGGACACAGGAGGAAGGGGAGTACCTAAGCAAGGGTCTGTGGCAGGATAAGAAGCAGGAGCAGAAGCCACATAGCAGGGGACTTAGAGCCCCGCAGAGACCCCTGGCCTTCCCATTACAGGCACTGGGGAGCCATGGTAGGCTATAGATTACAAGGAAGCCTTTATTCTGTGCCTAAGAATTCAATGTGCAGCTGCAGTGAGCGCTGGGGGAGGGGTGGGGGAAGGGGGTGCAGCATCCAGGGGAGGAAAAACCTTTGTTTGGCAATTTTCTCCCAAGCAACTTTATTTCATTCTCTTCCATCATGTAGAAACTCAGGAGTTATCAGGAGAACATCACTGCCATGGTAACAGTGAGAGAAACAAACAATGCACGCACTGTATAAAATTGTCCATAAAGGCTGTTTATTTTTCATACCATTATTTTAATAGGTGGGGGTGGCAGTGATGGGATGGAGAACAGCGGGCCATAATGGTGCCGCTAACGTGGCCTTTTCTCCAAACGACTCGAAATGCTCGCAGGCATTCAGATGTTGGCACTTAGATCATGTCTCCGGCTGGGAACCCCCGCTGGTTTAGAGTCTCGCTGCTGGGAGGCATCACCTGTTCCCAGATCCAAGAGGGGGTGTGGTGAGATCATTATAAACTTAAACTAGAGGTCAGATCATCCTAGGTTTGAGCCCAGTTCTGCCACACTTCCTGCCTGGCGACTGCTGAGCAGTCGTCCCTCTGAGCCTCTGTTTACTCCTCTGCAAAGAGGAGGTTCATTCACTCATTCATTCATTCATTCAATATTAAATTAGACTTCCTTGAAAACCTATGTGTTTTGTGCTGAGAAATTTCTTGCACTCATGGATTTTAGAATCTAGTGGGAAAACACAGATAGTACACCTATAAACCCATCAGTAAATAAGAAAGGTGATTTGGGGTGGTGACGCTTACTCAGGAGAATTGGAAACGGGGCCAGTGCTCCCTGAGGAGGTAGCATTCTAGCTGACCACACAAGGATGACAAAGAACCAGCCATGTGTCTATCAGGAGGAAGAGCTTTCTAGACAGGGGGAGAGCGAGAGCCAAAGCCTGAGAGGCGCACTTGGGTTAGGATACATATACAATGGAATACTACTCAGCCATCAAAAATTAAAATCTCGCCATTGGCAATGACATGGGTGGAACTAGAGGATGTTACACTAGGTGAAATAAGTCAATCAGAGAAAGATAATTACACATATGATCTCACTCATTTATGGAATTTAAGAAACAAAGTGCAGGATCATGGGGAGAGGGAGGAAAAAATAAAACAAGACAAAAATCAGAGAGGGAGAAAAACCATAAGAGACATCGTAGGAAACAAACTGAGGGTTGCTGGAGGGGAGGGAGTGATGGGACAGGATAACTGGGCAACAGGCATTAATTAAGGAGGGCACGTGATATGATGAGCACTGCGTGTTACATAACACTGATGAATCACTGACCTGTACCTCTGAAACTAACAATACACTATACGTTAATTAATTGAACTTAAATTTTTTTTAAAAAAAGGAACATTTGCAGCTGGAGCTTCCTGAAAGAACCACAAGGTCAGAGAGGGGGAGGGGCGGGATCTGGGGGACCTGTGAGCTAGGGTAAGAGTTTGGGTTATATTAATACAACCTCATATGGCGGCTGAATGCGCCGAATGAGATATCAAATGGTAAAGTCTAAGCAGGTCTTTAAAACGTCAGCTCTGAGTCTCACCTGGAGAGTGGCGGTAGAATGGAGCATCTCTTATGCGGGGAAGGTGATCCCACTGTCAAAACCAGAAAACCACAGGCCCAAGATGGAGTAGCTCAGGCCAAATCACTGGGCTCAGTACCTAACTGCAGGTGGAACCTCCCTGGAAATGTAGTTAGAAACTTTCTGGGCGGTCCAAGGAGGTAATCTGTCCCTCAGGCTCTTTCTATTTAAGCTTGACTCGAACAATCCTTTCTTCTCTTTTCTCAACTTCACCTTCCTTCCTGCAAAAAACAGATTTATACAACTCCTTGGAGCTCCTCTCTACTTGGATGGGATGCCGCCCAATTCAGGAAATGCTTACTAAAGCCAATTAAATCCTAAAATTTACTCAGTTGAATGTTGTCTTTTTAACGCTGCAGAATGAACGAATTTCAGGATGGGGAATGTTTGAGCGATTAGTTTTTGTAATTATTTTCCTTTTTCATGTGGATGAAGTAAGAATCAGAGAAGACAAGGGACCTATAGACAGCACACAGGAGTTAGTGGGGCGGCCTCCTGGCTCTCCAGCTCCCACCCACTTCTCCTTGGGTTTCTGAGATCAACCCCATCCGTGATCTCTAGGGGGAAATTTCTTGGCCTCCACTCCTGCTGCTGCTAGGTGGTGCTTCCTTCTGGAGAACACTGTGGGAATAATGGAAAACCTCATACCCCCTGAGCTTCAGATACTTGTCTTCTTCTCTCCCCAACTTCCTCTGACTTCCTGGGGGACAAAGGCTGGGCTTTGGGCAGAAAGCTGGGAAGAAGGGAAGAAGGCCCTGTAGCAGGGAACTTTTGGGTACTGCAGAGGGACGAGCACAGTGACACTGGCGAGGAAGGCAAAGGGGAGTGAGATGTGTCTGCATTTAAACAAAACGGCGCTGCCTCCGCTCATTTTGAATGGCGTGAGTCACGTGGGAAATGTGTAAGATTGGCCGAGTTCCCTGATGGGCTAAAGAGTCTTATATCTTCCCTGCCTTAACCCCAGCTGGACTTTCTTCTGGGTCTAGGCATTATAAAGACACTTAAGAAATCCTACTAGGGAAGAGCTGTTCGTGGCATTTGAGCTGTGTTTCCCCCTGCAGTCTGTATGCTACAATGTAATTACTCTCTTTTATTGATCACCTACTGCAGGATGGGCCCTCAGTTCAGCATTGACCCTGCACCCTCTCTGTTACCATTACAAAAACCCTAGGAAATCATCACTGATATCCCTCACTTGATGCAGACAAGAAAACTGAGGTCTGAAGGTGACACTTTTAAGAAGGAAATTGGGGCACATCTGAGGCCAGACACACTTGTTGCTTCCCAAGGACACAGGTGATCTCCGCGTGTCACCAAAGACCAAAGTCTTAGAAGAGTCCACAGCTGTGTGCCTCTTTGCAGAATTAGGCGGTTCTTCACGGTCTGAAAAATGTACGTGTTACAGTTTATAATGCCAAAAGAGTATATAAATATAGACAGTATCTTTAATTGATTTTTTTCCCCTCACCTTTGAGGCCCCAAAGCATAAACGCAGGGAAGTCTCCCGGCTTCGTCGGCAGGAACTTGACTGTGGGGTCTTACCAGGTCCTACATGTTTGTCCCACCCCTTCAGCCTCCTTCACGTTGCCGAAGTACACTGTTTTCCTTCTCGTCGGCCAGACAAGCTTCCAGAGAATGCAAATCCATTTTGCAGGCTCACTTTGTATTCTGTAAACTTTCCACGTGAAATAAAGGCACTGTCTCCCTGCCGAATCTGTCCTGCGCACAGGCATTTCCTCCCGAGGCAGGGCAAGCCGTGTAGACAGATCAAGCCTATCCAAGGAAGCCCAAGAGGCATGACTGCTTCGTTCTCAGTAACGTGGACACACGGGATGAGGGTGGCTGCCTCACAGCTGACCATTCCCTTGTTAGCATCTAGCAAGAGTGACGCGACAGGCGCATTGCTGGGCACAGGGCTACACGGGCTCATGGGAAGTTAGGAACCAGGTTGAGAACCCCGGATCGATGCTGGTGGGATGCTCAGATTGCCCATCAAAGACCCAGAATGGATTTGGCTCCTGGGCTACTCCTATTGCTGTTTCTGTTGTTTCAAACTCTCTCCTTCTCTCTCAAGATGTCTCTTTTTGCGCTTCACTTTCATTCGGAGACGGAAGTTACATCCAGCCCCCACCCCCTCCTGCCTTAACGAAACCCTTCCTAACAGCAGGTGTTCCTGGGGGCGAAGAGTGGTGCTGGGTTGGGGTTGGCAGGAGCGTGGATAACACCTGACACCTTTGACACTGTAGTTAATGGAGAGGGTCACACTGAGTCCACACTTCCTGGCGATCTCAAAAATCGAGCCATGGTCCTCTGGGATCTGTGTGGACAGAGAAGTGACATCACAGAAGCATCCTGACAATGGCTACCATTTATTGCAGCAATCCTATTTCAGTCTCAGAGCCTGTGCTTTCTGCGTCCTCTGCCTGGGCCATGCTCTTCCCCCAGATCTTGGCCTGGTACCTCCTTCTTACTAATCACTTCCCTGCTCAAATGACTTCTGGTCTTGGGAGGCCATTGCCCATCGCTCAGAAAAGAACTTGCCTCCTTTACTCTCACAATATTCCATTTTTCGTCTTCATAGAACCTGGAGATCTCTGAAATTCTGACTTAGTAAAGGGTTCACTGTCCATCACTCACCTCTATCAGGTAAGGCCCAGAGAGCTTCAGTTTGGTAATTGCTGCATCCTTCCTTCCTAGAACAGCGCTCAAAAAAAAAAAAATTGTTGGTGGGACGGGTGGATGAATGGTTGGACGGATGGGTGGAGAGTTTACTGTATGCTATGTGTACTAACGTAAGTACTTTCTAATAACTGTCTCATTTAATCTAAGTCGCAGGTCCTCACTGAATCAGTTTCAGAGAAGTTAAGTCAGTTGTTCAATGTCACAGCGCTGTTACCAGGACAGAAATCTGTCAGGTTTCAAACCTGCTTGAACCACTCTGCTCCCCCGTCTCTGTTGGCACAGAACATCAATCCTGGAAAGGATCTGGCACTCGTGTGTCCCGACTTCACTAGCCTCTAGCCCCACAGAGCAAGGCAGCCATGGCGTCTAGTAAGCACCTAGTAGCTACTCAGTAAATAGTAGATGCTCAAGTAGTATATGTAGATAGGTGGATGAGCCAGTGCCTTAGGTGAGTGGATGCATGGATGGACAGATAGGGAAACAGAGTCCCGGAGAGGCTGATGACTTACCTGGGATTACACAACCATTTAGCAGAAGAGGGATCAAAACCAACGACTCCTACCTGCTGTTGTCTCTCACAACACTAAATTTTTGAGAATGAAGCTGAGTACTTCCCTTACAGTCTGAACTGGGCTCAATGATTTACTCTATCAGCTCATGGGAACTTTCCCTAACCTTATGAAATAAATGTCATTGAATCCCCTCATGTCACAGGGCTGTTATTATCCACCTGGGTCCATCAGCTCACTGGTATTATTCTTATCTCTTCTCATCAGAAGAGGAAAATAAGGCACAGAGAGGTTAAATAACTTGCCCTTCTTACCCATCAGGAAGAGGTGAGGACAGGATCGAATCCTTTGTCTCCTGACCAATTTTAATTGCCTAGGAGCTGCTTCATCCAGAGGCAACATGCAGACAGAATTGTGGGCACGCGTGTCTGCACAGATGCGAGGATGTTCCCCCGGGGCAGCCGTGAGTAGCAAGGAGTCCATCCTGACCCCAGAATCAAGGAGGCAAGTGTTCTGCGGTAACAGCATGAGCCTGGACAAAGGTAGACCAAGTGTCCGATTTCGAGCAAGTTACTGTCTCCCTGCGCGTCAATTTCCTCATCTGTAATGTGAGTATCGAAAGTGCAACGGGGGATACTTTTCATTTGCAAGCTGCCTTTCTCATCATGGGAGGCAGAGTCTTAAAAAAAGAGAGAGAGAGACTTCCCTGCATCATAATCTCAGATTGCAAGGTTTATGTCCTATTATCTCAGGACTTTTCTCTGGGCAAGTGAAAGTAAAATCAGCTGGCAAGCAAAATGAGTAAATCTTGTGTTATTCAATGGGTTGATAATTTCATGGTAGCACTTCTTCCATATAATATACCCGCATGCAAGTAATGACTTTCTAGATGTCCTTACCAAAAGAGTGACCGTGATGATGGACTTTTACTCATTGTGGCCTACTGCTAACAGGGGGCTGCTCCTGAGAGGGGACGGGTTCCGGCTCTGCACTCAGACCTGGTATTGAATCCACCTGGTCCTGTCGCTTCCTGGCCAAGTGACCCCAGCTAGGTTGTGAGCTTCTCGAGGACTCAGGTGCTTATCTGTCAAATGGAGTCGGTCATGTCTCACGGCGAAGGATTATGATGAAACTGCCATGAGCACTCAGCACACAGGAATGCTCACAGTTTCCTGGCCTGTTTCTTTGTTTTTCTTTCACTCACCTTCTCCCTTTCTGTTTTCCTTAGTTTCTTTGCTTGTCTATGTTCCATTCAGCAAGAACTACCATGTGCGACAGGCCCTAAGTGCATGGTGATGGGCAAGAGAGACAGGCAAGGCCACACCTTCCTGAGCTTTTGGCCTAATAGAGCAAAGCAATTCGAGGCTTCATCTTCTTCATCTTCCCCAAGGGAGAAATCAGGTCTTCTGCACCCCTCCCCCCAGTCTCCCTCTTTATAAAAACTACCCTGTAAATAGCAGGAGTGGAAAGTTCTTGCAGGCAAGGAGTGGGTTTTCCTAGGGACTCTATCCGTGCATCTTGCATCTGTAGTGACTGCCCTATAAAAAGCATTGAATGAGAGAATGAATGAGAAAGCTTTGGGGTGGAGGTCTTTTGATCCCCTAGGCCAGAGAGCTCCCTCTCTTCTCCAGGCCTCTCCCACCCTGCACTCACCTCCCCCGCCCATTCTTTGTAGGGACACCCAGCTCCACCACTCAGATAAAGACACATTCCTCCCGCTGCTGCTTGCAACCTTCTCTCCATCTGCTCCCTCTGCCTGCTCAGGCTGCCATGTGGAGATAGTGTGGCAAGGTGGAATAGGGGGAGGGCGAGGGAGGGCTTCTAAATCGGGGTGACAGGCCTGGGAAGCTGGCAGGTCTGCAAAGGTAGCCCACACAGTCCGTGTGAGTCTCTGGGAGTGCCTACAAGCCTGTCCCTCATGTAGCCCTTGGCCAATGCCTGCCCCCAAGCATCTGCCTGTCTCCCCCACCTACCGCCCCCACCACCTCCATTTGTGGAGGAAAGAGGAGATGCTGAAAATCAGGGCTGGGCAGGAGCACATCATGGAGGGTGGGTCTTGAACTCAGATGGGGGAAGGGTGCAAATACAGCCGAGCTAAGGGGGTGAGCTCGGAGGAAGCCTTGGCTAGCTGAAAGATGAAACTCTGATTAGAACCTACATAAATTTTAATTCATAGTCCCCGGTTGGGCTTCACAGGGCTGGGGTCCCCCCTTTTAACGTATTGGATGCACAATTTCATGCCCTTTGCTTTGTTCTAGGGAGATTGACAGCTCTCCACGGATCCCCAGAGTTGGAGACTTTGGAGGCTACAGGACTCTGAAAACACGCGAGGCTGGCAGGACAGAGGGCTGGTTGGGGCCCAAAGGGGCCTGGGAGGGCAGCCATACAACTAGGAGAACTGGGACTGGTATCTCTCCTGGAGGCCGAGCGATGGAAAGCTCTAGACTGCTCACAGGCTGAAAACTGTGCTCAGTTTTGAGGCCTCCATCTCCCCGTCTGGAAAATGGTCAGGAAGCTCTCCGGCCTCGCCTGGCCAGCACAGGGCTGCGGCGAGCCTCAGCATCCGCCCGGAGGAGACGCTCAGCGCACAGGACGCCAGGGGAATTGGCATTAAACTTTGCCGGGCACACGGGCCTCGGCTGGAGGAGAAGGTTGGCCCCGGGGCGCAGCGGCCCCTCTCCCTGCCGCCCGCCCCCTCCCTCCCTTGTCGCACTCGCTCGGCACAGACTCGGCCCCAGCCCCCTCCCTCCTCCCGCTCGCTCCCCGTTCGCTCGCTCGCCGGCTCCTCCTCACTCGCCCGCCCGCGCCCGGCGCAGCTCGGCCAGAGCGATCGAGGGGCTGAGCGCGCGTCCGCCCGGGGGGCTCCGGCGGCTGCCCCGGCCCGCGGCCCCCTCCCTCGCCCCGCCTGCCCTGCGCGCTCGCCGCCTCCCGGCTTCCCGGCTCCCGCGCCGTCCGCCGCCCGCAGCCCGCGGCCCCGCGCCCCCCGCAGCCACCATGCCCGCGGCCGGGCCGCCCGCCGCGAGACTCGGCGGGACCTCGCTGCTCTTCGCCCTGCTCCTGGGGAGCCCCGCGGCAGCTCTGGCGGGAGGTAAGCGCCGGGAGGGGCGGGGCGGGGGAGGGGGCAAAGTTGCGGCGAGTGAGGGGCGCCATGGGGTCGCGCCCGACTCGGGCGACTCGAGCACCGCCCGCTGGGTTGGAGAGCGGGGGCGGTAGCCCGAATTTGGGGCTGGGAACCGCGTCCCCTCGGCCCGGGCTGATGGGAGTGTGGAGGCGGGGATGTGTCTGAAGGACTCCGGCGCTTCGCTGCTTCGGCTGCGGGCTCCCTTTCGGTGTGCCTGGCTGTGGGGCTGACTCCCCTTTTCAGCCCCGGAGAATCTCCTGGGAGTGGGGTCTCCTCCAAACCCCAGATTCCCGGAGCTCTCTGCAACCGCACCCGGGGCTGCGTGCCAGATAATTCTCACCCTTTCGGGGAGAGGACGAGAAGGGGGGCAGCTGGCCCGCCCTTTAACTGAGGACTAGACTCCAACTGTGCGTCTGTGGGCTTCACAGTGCCGCGCCCTCCCCCTCTAGGACCCCTTGCCTCCTTTGGTTCAGGCTGCCCTGAGGGACCGGGCCCCTAGACCGATCCCAACCAAGTGTCTGGATGCCGAACTTGGGTGTGGCTTTCGTTTGGAGGCCAGTGGGGGAGGCGGCCTTAGGGTTCTCAGAACTTGACGGGGAGGAAGAGATGTCAGGTCATGGTCGGGAACCTGAGCGGACACTCTCCCTCCCACGCTCCCCGAACAGCCTAGTGTCTCAACACTATTATGAATTGGAGAGGTGGGGGTGCTAGTTTCACCCACCACGTGCTTGCGGGTTGCGAAAGGGGGTCCAAGTTTAGCGGAGGGTCGTTGCTCCTCCTTCCCAGACCCGGAGCCCCACCCTCTTCTCCACCCCGCTGAGGTCCCCCAGGAAAAGTTGTGTGTTGTGGGGGGGGGGGCGGTTGGGCGCTTCATTAACCCAGACCTAAACCCAAGAGCTTTGAGGATTTAATCAGTTTACTAGGAGACCCCAAAGTGGAGGAGCGTATTGATAGACTACCCGACCTAGCCTTCTGAAAGGTCCAATCCCAGCTCCCAGAAACACGCTCCTGCGTGGGAAATAAGCAAGAAGTTGCAGGGTCGGCCCAGGCTGAAGACAGTCGGAGGGCGCGCACCTTCCCCATCTGGAGCCTTGATGTCTGTTTGGACCGCCTTGACCCGGAGTTGGGCCACAGGCGGTGCCCTTTCTCCCTAGGGAGTTCTGGACCCCTGGTGCGCACACCTACTTTCAGCACCAAAGGCCGCGGACAGCTCTCAGCTCCGTGGGCCCTAGCTCTGGGTGCTCTTCCCTCCGATTCGTCCCCACAGCCTGGAGCCCTCCTCAGCATAAATCCGGCATTTGATCCCCCACCCCCTCCTCTTTAAATGTGGAGCCTCAGAGTGCAAAGCAAAGGAAATAATTCATCACTTTTTAAACAAAGCATATCATTAAAGAACCCCCCCTTTTATGAAGTAATAATATTCACGATTTACACCAGGTCTGGACAATTTCTCTGGGAAAGATGGGGGAAGGGAACTAGTTTAAATAAATCCTTTCCACCACAGCATGCCCCTTCTTAATTAGCTGTTTTTCCAACAATGGCTTCGTGGCCTTGAACAGAGTCCACATCTCCCTCCCTCATCTCCCTGTGAATCTGTGTGGTGACTAACACAGAAAGAACCCAAACCTACTCATTGCCTTGCTGGCTTTTTAAAAAGGATTCTCCCTTTGAGGACTTCACTCTCCAATACGCCACCGTCCAGGAGTCCAGGAAAAAATGTCTTAATGGCACGTACTGAATTGTCATCCAAGACAAGGATTTCCTATCCTCCTTCCTTCATTGGCTTCAAATACAAAATATGTGTGTGTTAATTTTTGAAACATCTCATATTATTTTTCCAACTCTTCGACGCTACGACTAGCCAGCATGTATTTTTAATTAACTTCAGGTCACTACCAAATTAAAATCAACTGAGGTACTACTTTAGAAGGCTCATTAATAACCATGTGCTTCTGACTCTGGGACTCTGAGTGGTAAGGAAGGAGTGAGGATAGCCAATGAGCACTGCGAATTCTCATGGCGCAGTTGGAAACAATTGACCTTTCACAATAAAGTCTATTTTTAACCTGGGCCCAACTTCCACTAAGGTCAGGAGAGAGTTACATCTAATACGGTGTTTCTAGCTAGTTCTGCTTGCATGCTCTGTGAGGGGATTTGTAAATACTTGAAAGGGACTTGTTGCTACATTCTTATGCAGGTCACGTGATTTTCTGGGCCATTTTGCTGTAAGGCATGAATAAGTATAAAGTATAACTTGTTTTTGAAGAGGCTTCTTATTGTCTGAGATACGCACATGGGGAATAATTGTAGCTACGTGCTAAGACTGCAGAGCCTGAGTGTCAATTCTCTTCTTTTTCTCTTGAATTAATAAAGGAAATTCAATATTGCTCAATACGACTCAAATTTGCTGCCTCCTCTAGTCTCTAATGTGCGTTGTTGTTAAATTCACTTAACAACTATTTTCATTATGAATTGCCATTCTTTTCCACGGAGTTTTGGCTGCTCCTGCCAGGGGCCACCTTATCTAAGCTTGAGGGATTCTTCTTGCGTTCACAAAGCTTAGTTAGACATTAGGAAAATAATGTTCTATTCTCTCCTCCCTCTTTCAAGGCAAAAGGATGTTTCCTGATAGAGTGGCTTGTTTTGTGGTTTTGCTCACAAGTACATTCCTGTTATTCAAAAAGCTATTCAAAAGGGCTCAATTTACTGGTCCTCCCCTTAAGTCCACCCATGTGCTGCAGACCTCCACTAGGGGCGCTCAAAGCTGTAGTTGGTGACTGAGGGCAGAGGGGGCCAAGTCTGACCTTCCCAAAAAGCGGCTGTGGGCAATGCCAAAGGTTAGCAGAGCAGAGATCTAAAGATGGCCTTGCCTCCACCTCTACCCATGCCCCTTACTGCGTCCTACAATTGATTCCTGTTTCTCAGAGGGAAATTATCGATGACACTTGACATGCAGGGAAAAAGAGTAAAGAAAGGTGGTAAGAAGTCAAGGAGAATGCTCCACGTAAGGCCGCTTCAGAATGCACAGTCCATCTGTCCTTTTCCCTACCAGGCTGTGGTTTCCTTCACGGAGCCAAACGGCAAAGCACCAAAGAGGCCACGGCAAGGCTGCTGTTCTGGAGAGTCTGAGCGGGGTGCTGGTATTCAATTTATAGCGTTCTGGAAAAGAAATATTGTGGCTCAAAAAACCTGGGTCCAGGTCCAGCTCCACTGGTTACGAATGTGTGACCTTCAGCAGAACTCTCTTCTCTGCGCTTCTATTTTACCATCTGGAGAATGGGGCAGGGGTGCGGGATTGATGGTCTCAGTCCGGAAGGATGGTTTCAATGATTGCGCAACACTTCCTCGTAAAACAACTGGCACATAGTAGATGCTCAAGTAACGTTTCTTCTCTGTGTTCCAAATGCAAGTTTCCCCTATGAGTACGCACCAAGAGAGTGAGTTCTTGAAGCTGGTGTGAGGCAGATGTTGGTTTAAATAATGGCATTTTAGGCCAAAGTAGGAGGGGTAGAGGTGGGATAGTGAGTAGACCCAGGTACCTACATGCTGCCTGTGAAAGGTGAGAGTTTTTCTTCACCTGGTGCAGGAACCCTTCTTTCCCGGAGTCTCACGTTGTAAATCTTTGCACCTCAATATTACCATCGGGAAGCCGAGTCCGTGGTACCAGAGATTCAGGATGGCAGTGTAATGGTTGGAAAGGAGATATAAGGAGAGAATTTTCTGGAAGAGAATTTAACTCATTCATTCATTTAACATTTACTGAGCACTTTCTGTGCATGCAACGAGCCCCATGTGGGGCGCAGGAGGCACGGAGTCTTAGGATAAGGTCCCTGCCCTAACAATAACAGCGTAGCAAGAGAGATCAGAAGTAAACCACTAGCATCCGTGTCAAGCTTCAGGAGGGGACTGTCAGAGTGCTGTGGGATCTCACAGGGGGGTGTGGCCCATTCTCGCCAGAGGTAGTCAGGGAAGGCTTCCCTGAGTAGGTAGCATTTGAGCTGGCCCTGCGGGGATGTGACGGAGACCAGCCACCAGGGTGGGGGGTAGGGGAGATTTCTACAGTGAGGTAGTGACCATTCTGAAGCAGGCTTCACTTTCAGAGCACATCACACATGGGTGGAATTAGAGAGAGAGAAACAGGAGTGAGTGGGAGGGGCAGGCAGGTGGGCACCCAGCCTGACACATGGAAGAAATCATCGTCAGACCTGCCCATCCTCCCTGCTCTCCCCTGGACTTCATGGGCTCAGCAGAGGAAGGCTCGAACAAAGGCCCACGAAGCGCTGTGTTCACTGTTGTCCACTAGAGGTTGTGATGATACCAAAGGAATCTTCTCTGAAGACAGCAGGTCCTAGTTGCTGAGTACCCACAGCCACAGAGCTGGCTAAAGGCTGCTTCATGGCATTTGTGTATTTGCATAATCCTCCGCTCACTGTAGTTATCCGGCAGCCTTTGGCTGTTGGTGAAGGGATGGGGGGAGGGTGTCCTGGAGAGAATGGGCTGATTCTTGTGGACCCGCCTGAAGTAATTTACTACAGCATGGCTGGGACCGTGTTTCAACAATGAACAGCATTCGCGGAGTGTCAATTTTGTTCCAAACCCCATGATAAATCGTTTGTATAGATTTGTTCAGAGAGCGCTCACAATGGCCCCGATGGAGCCAACTGTTACCCCATTTTATAGATTGGGAAAGTGGAGGCACAGAGAGGTCAAGCAGTGTGTCGAGAGTCACAAAGCCGAGAAGTGGTTGCAATCTGGCACCAGTTTTCTAATGCCATGCGTTACGGTTGCCCCTCACATCCTGCATTCCCTAAGCTCTTGCGCAGATTTTGCTGATACGTGACAGGGGCCAATAAGTATTTGTCAGAGGTGAGTCGATTATGCACCCTGTGCTCACCACTGTTCCTGGCATATAGTAGACACTCAAATAAAACCGGTCAAACTGAAGTGAGTCATAAAGTTGAACAGGTTACGATATGTGTGCGGGCGGGTCATTCTTCTTTGTCATATCTAATGATTACTGAATATACTCAGGCACTCGCAAAGGTTATTTTATTTAATCTCCACAATTTCTTTCCATTTCATAGATGAGGAAAGCAAGGCTTAGAGAGACTGTTAGTTCAGGAAGATCAAGGTCAACAGCTAGGAAGTGGTGGGGGTGAGATTTGAATCCAGATAGTCTGACACTGAGCATAGCTTGAGTGTGAGGCACAGCACCTTCCGAGGTGGGTCCTGGTGTATTTCCTGATGAAATGTGTGTACAAGATGCCTTCGTCGTTGATGTGTGGTCAGACTGGACGGGTCTGAACCCTGGCTCACCAAAGAGACAGAGACACAAATCAACTAGGATTTCCCCAAGCCCCTAATATCTCCGAACGAAAGAAAGAGAAAAAGAAAAAAGAAAAAGAGAGCATAGGGACTATTCTTCCCAGCCAAGAAGACTACGCAAAAGAGAGTGAGCAGGATGGCTGGTTTGTTGGCAGGCTTTGAAATTCTGGCTGTTGGTAATTTCTCCCGTTCCCAGACCACCCAGCCATTAATGGAGAACTTAAAGTGTAGGAAATTGGTTTCCGTAAGCTCCTAAGTTCAGGAACCTAAACTCAATCACCTCCTAGCCATAAGCCTCAGTTCTCCCTTCTGTAAAATTGGATCGCAGACCACACACGCAAATCTGTCTTCACAGGGCTGGGATGAGACACGGGAGTTGAGAGGATTTACACTTTATGGATACCCGGAAGTCAAGCTTCAGGGAGGTGGGTGCTGGCAAGGAAGGCTCAAGACCCCAAGGACTCCCATGCATTTCTTCCTGGGCTTGTTATGAAAGAATGGCAAAATATAGCACTGCTCTTTGCCATCTAGCGTCAGTCCAGAGGACCATGTGCTTACCCTATCTATTCACTTCTGTGATCCTCACCCACCCCATCAGACGGCGTCACTAAGATTGAGCCTTGGAACTTGGGAGGAGGCACTTGCTAAGGCATTATAAGCCATCAGTGATGTGGTTGGGATTCAAATCCAGGACTGTTTGATTCCAGAGCTCAGGTTTGTTCTAGATGCTAGGGAATGAGCTATCACATAGGCATGGCCAAATGGAGAGCAGTCAGAAGCCCAGAAATCAGGACTATTTGATTGGACTCTGGGAGAGGAGGTGTTTTCTCACCAGGTGTCTCAAGTCAGCTCGCCGAAAGGAGAAGCAGTTCCTCCCAACCCTCCACACCGTCTCCGATGGCTCCTGGGTGAAGCATCGTTCTTGTCCTGCACTTCCTTCAAACCGGACATTCGTCCTAAGAGTCGTAGACTGACGATGACATGCTCAGCTGGTTTTGCTTTGAGCGGCATGGCCTTGAGCTATGTCCTTCAGTGCTCTGAACCCCGCGGGCCTGATATGTAAGATCGAGGTCCTGTGTCCTTTGCAAGATGATTACAAATAGTCACAGTGGACAGGTATGCATAGCCCAGAGCAAGCACTCAATAAACGGTACCATTATCGCTATCAAGATTCACCTGGTGAGCTTCTATTCACTTTCAAAGCCCAGTCCCTCGTTGTCTTTTTCTGTGAGAACTTCCCTTGCTTCTCCCTTCTCTGTACCAGCTATGAATGGTCACAGTTTATCCCTCTGTTATAGTGAACCACGTACCCACAATGGATGAGCTACCACTTCCCACGGCTCCCTCAAAACCCTCAACCAAATCTTCCTTGTCCATTTGTTCCTGAGCCTGTATCTCACACCCAGTGTAAGGTTCCACCCATTTACTAAATTACTTTTCATCTTAATACCGGTGGTGGGGAGGTAGCACCAGTCCGAAGATCTGAATTTGATTCCTGACTCCTTTTCCAAACCTGTGTGGTCTTGGGCAGCCTGTCCGAGACTTGGTTCCTCATCTGAAAACTGCAAAGGACAACAGCATCCTACCTCAAGGAATTGCTCTGAGGAAAATCACCGAGCAACTAGGTATGGCATCACCCATGAATTCTACAGAAAGGAAGGTGAGAAAGAGGAATTGGATGAGGAAGGAGAGAGAGACACTTGGTGAAGAATAGAAGTAACCTTTGTGCAGATGCGCAATTGCAAGGCGGGCCACTCAGTGGGTCCCTGCTGGAGCCGTCGTGTCTCTTTCCAAAGGGCATATTGGCTGCAATTATTTACTCTGTGGCTTAGCTTATTTCAAAATAGAAACTTTCTGGGCACGACACGGGGTTGTAGACTCTGCCTTCTCTTGGGTCCCTGGCAGCTGCCGAAAATAGCAAAGGGAATAAAAATCCATGCCTAGAGTTGCTTTCTGAGAGACGCATGACCCCCGAGGAGCAGCTTGAGCCAACAGGGGGCCTCCCACGGGGCGATGGCCTGCGCTCTGCTAATTTT
The DNA here is from genome assembly GCA_004023965.1 of Spilogale gracilis. Lineage (NCBI taxonomy): Eukaryota > Metazoa > Chordata > Mammalia > Carnivora > Mephitidae > Spilogale > Spilogale gracilis. The sequence continues at coordinate 36,793 of PITA01013379.1, read as the reverse complement.
GCAGGGATGAGGTGCTGAGGGGAAGCCTGGTATCGGCCCTGCAGAAAGTGAGCAAGGCGCCCTTGCAGGGTCTGTCATATGCATCAGATCTTAGCATCAGGCTCTCGACCTGCCTCAGTCCGTTCCCTGATAATTTCATCTTACTGAGCAAAGAGACCCAAAGACAAGAAAGGACTTACTCAAGGTCTCACTGCAAGTGAGTGCCAGAGTCAGGACTCGAACCTCTGACTCCTGTTTTCTGACTTCCTTTCTAAAGGGACTTTACCCCTCTTTTAGGAACAGTGGAATCCCTGCTCTCCCCTAGTGTACAATCGGAGACCCACGGAGAGCCTTAGGACGTCTGTCTCCGTGAAACCAGTGGCATCCATTACCCAAATTGGATATTTACATTGTGGGGCCGTGGTAGAGTGACTGTAAAAGGAACAGTAGCAGAAGCTGAGATCAAGCCGTGGCCCCTCCCGTGCAGACTCGGCACGTGAATCTTTGAGGCACTCATGGACCAGCTCGCACGTGGGAATGCTGCCATCCAAGCAGATGGCTCAAGTCAGGCAAGCAAGAATAAAGCCTGGAGGCTCAGGGAGGTGCAGGTCCCCGGCCAGGTGTCCCCCTATGCTCCCCTGCTCTCACCATGGGCCGCAGGGAGCGGCTCATTGAGAAACTCGTGGCGGTGTGGGGTGTAGAGAGCTGGGAAAGGGTTGCTTGAGGCAGGGACGATGTGGTCAGGTAGCTGGACAGCAAGGACGACCCAAGGGCTGGAAGTTGGAGCAAGAGGGGAGGACACAGTCTAACAGGTGGAGTCTGGAGCTTGGCACAGGTCCTACAGGGCAGAAGGGTGGGTATGAGCCACCGGGTGACGGTTTCCTTGTTTGGTCTCACCCGTTCCCAGCTTGGGGTAGACATGTGCCGAAGTTTGGTGTCATAAATGAGGGGGTGGGATGCTGAAATGGAGTGCTGACTCAGGACTAAGAGTGCAGAAAGACCATACAGTGCCACAAAGAGCCCAGAGTCCGCAGGGACAGATACTGGTTCCAAATTAAGGTGCGATCTTAGTCAAGTCACTTAACTCGGGTGACTGGGGCGGGGGGAGTGATGACGATGAGGGCAATGATTTGTTGAATCTTAGCTGAGTCTCAGATTCTCAGATCAGTGCTGGCTTCCAAGAGAGGAACCAGTCTTTCTTTCGGCTTTACGGAAAGACTCACTCAGGATAGATCAAGACCAAGAAGAAGCTCAAATATTGGACGGGGGGACCAGGGGTGCTCCAGGGACGGGCTCCCTTCCAGGGATGGGCTCCTTTCCTCTATTTCCCTCTTCCATGGCTCTGCTTCTCCCTGCACTGGTTGCTTCTGGCGCTCTCTCTCTCTCTCTCTCTCTCTCTCTCTCTCTCTCCCCTTTCTCTCTTTTGCCTGCCTCCTACCCACTCACCAGTGGTCTCCCTTTATCGCCTCTACTTACCCACGGGCTGTCACTGCTTCTCCGGCTCAAACTCCACATGTACACTGTCTAACATGGGAGGCACATGTGGTTATTTCGTTTTAAATATGAATTCATTAAAATGAAATTAAATTGGAATTAGAATTCCTTGGTACCACTGGCACATTTCAAGCACTTGGCTGCCGTGTACAGTTAGTGGCTGCCCTGTTGGAGAGAGAACGTCATCATCTTGGTAGAAAGATCTATTGGACAGCACTGTTCTAGGTCGTGGCAATCCAGACATAGCGCCTAACACTCACTTTCCTCATGTTTCCCTGCTCAGAATCCTGAGGAATATGGCTTGTCCTGCTGGGGCAAGAGTTTTGCTGTTCATGTTTAATCCGGTCGTCTGTGGCTGGTGTGGTAAGCATGCCATGGGGATAACACAGGGCTAGTCCCATCCGTGCTTTGGGTAGAGCAGTCACCACCAGGAACATTTCCCACTCTTGCTCTGACCTCCATAGTTGCTTTCTCAACCCTTCCAATTGCCACGATGTGGTTCTGGAACTCTTTTCATCCATAATCAT
>PITA01013379.1:0-34693 GCA_004023965.1 Spilogale gracilis | reverse complement strand
ACAGAGAGAAACACAGCTTGAAAGGGAGCACAAGCACGGGGAGTGAGAGAGGGAGAGGCAGGTCTCCCACCGGGCAGGGAGTCCAATGCAGGGCTCAATCCCAGGACCCTGGGATCATGACCTGAGCCCAAGGCAGATGCCTAACGACTGAGCCACCCAGGGACCCAAGTTTCTGACTTGATTTTGGCTCAGGTCATGATCTCGGGTATGGGATTTGAGCTCCTCCCTCAAATCAGGCTGGAGTGGAAAATGAAGAGAAGCTTCAAGATAGGACCCCAGGAGCCGTTCCCCTCGTCAGGAGAAGGTTCACCTGGACTGCGAACAATGCACTTGGGAGCAATGGTGGGGGTTGGTGAGAAAACAGAAGGTGCTTTTCCAAACATGGTGTTCTCTGCATGGTTTCAGAAACGCAGCTATTACATAATGTTGTGATTTCTCCAAAACTTTAATATTATGGAGACAGGGGGAGGAGGTGTTTAAAAGAATGTACTCAGAGTACACTTTCTGAGAGGGGTGAACTCAGCACTGACTGGTGTAGGACTAAGACAGGCCTGGAGGCCGGTCCCAACCCTGGCGTTTCTGTTGGGTGATGCTGGAGGAAGGGGTGTGACCCACTCAGCCATAGTTTGCATCTGTAAAAAGAGAATGTAATGCTTCCTGTGCCTCCCCCATAAGGTGGACTGTGAGATTGTGATGCTTGTGTCACTTCCTTGCCCATCTCCACCGGTGTAGGTGAACGGTTTCCCGTTCCTGAAGTTGAGCAATGCACAACCTTTGCAACTGTACAAGGCAGCCCTGGATGTAGAAGTGCACCAGTACACTGCAAAGTAATGAGCAAAAGGAGACGGATGGACAAAGCTCCTCTGACTCTTCATTCCCTACACACTTGTGATTAGACCTCTACCTCCATGCCCCCTCTAAGGCAGGTTTACCAAATTGTAAAGCTAATTTGGGGTCAGCCACCTTGGAAATGAATGCAAAATATGTGGAATCAGTCCTAGTTTTCCAGGGCTTCAGGAAGGGAAATTTGCCTAATTTATGGCATAAATAAAAAATGATGTGCTAGGGCTCCTTTGCATACGTTTACTTCAGTTGGGGTTAAAAGGAATGCTTTACTGTTGTTTCTAAAGAAAGCCTCAGACCACTCTTGTTAAGCCGAACAGGTAAGCTCTAGCAAGTTACTAAACTTTCTGGGCCTCTGTTTCTTCAGCTGTGAATGACAATGGTTACTGGACCCACATCACAGGATGCAGTGAGAACTCACGAGCTGACACTGTAAGATGCATGGAATAGTGGTTGGTACCCAGTAGGAATTCGATACTTATAGTAACATATATAATATTAGATATTTATGATATCATCATCCTACACTCATTCAACATGTGTCACTTCCTGCAATTGATGTCGCAGGAAAATTGAAAGGATGCTGTGTCCCTGGGTACCCCCCTGGAGGAATTACAAGCCAGGACCTGCACTCCTGCTAGAGCGAAACAGGTGTCCAGCTGGGGGTGCCTGCACAAATGGACCAAGTCACTCTCAACCACTTCCCCGCAGGTGCAAGAGTTGGAAAGCCTTTCTCCTCCCTTCCAGACAGTGAGATCCTCCAAAGCCGGGGACGTGTGGCATTTTGCTCTCAGTGACCAGTACCTCTCCCAGAAAACAGAAGCTCAGTAAATGCAGAGTTGTGGAATGAATGAATGTTGAAGTGGACGGGCAGTGCTTATTATTAGCATGCACCCTAACACATGGTTGTCCTCCCCCCAGACTAAGAAAACCTCATGTAACCCAGGGCATGGTGCACTGAGCACCCAGCAGTCTCTCACTGGGCATACAGCAGTGGAAGAGCTCAGAAGCTAGGATTCGAGAAGCCTGAGTCTGGATCCCAGCTCTGTCACTTACTAGCCACATAACCCTCGGCTTTAAGACCTTCCTGCTCTATGGAAACAGTATAGGAGGGAAAATAACTATGTTTTTCATCTAGTTGGTATGAGACCAAAAGGGTATTTTCCGTCAATAGCTTAGCACAGTGCCTGACAGAAATTGGATACTCAGGGAGCGCCTGGGTGGCTCACAGTCCCTTAAGCATCTGCCTTGGGCTCAGGTTGTGATCTCAGGGTCCTGGGATCAAGCCCTGTGTCAGGCTCCCTGCTCAGTGGGGAGTCTGCTTCTCCCTCTTCTTCTGCCCCTCCATTCATGCTTTCTCTCTCTCTGTCTCAAATAAATAAATAAAATCTTAATTTTAAAAAAATTGGATACTCACTATAGATATTACCATGAGTAAATGAATGAACAACTGTTCCCAAGAGTGTTGAGAGAGGAAGAGAGACATGGTGTATCATTCCCAGCTCGAGCATAGTTTGCAACTGCTGGAACCCTAGAGATAAGTTGTGCATCCAGGATCACTGATGTTAGAGCAATCACATCTAGCCCCCCTGCTTCCCAATTTAAGGTATTTTATTACCTTGGTTAATAAAATCGAGGTTCTAAGCAGAAACTCACTGGTTGCTGTTTAACGATCGAGGTTCATCTCAGATCAGCCACAAAACCCCAGACAAAGAACCACGTGGGCATAGCCTGGTCCTCCCCAAGCCCTCTTGGCATTCAAGAGGTTCCAGAAGGCAATGTCTGGGTCTCATCTGTTGTGTCTCTCCACTATGCCTCCACTTTCCCTGTTTCCAAAGAAAGTAGATCCCTGGAAAGGCTATGAAGGAAACAAATTTCCATGATGCACCCCACCACGGCTTCACTTATTGTTTAATTACAACTCTTATGGCCATTTGATTATAGATAAGGAAGCTGGAGCTCAGATGGCTAAGCACTGGCGGAATAGGATTCCTTCATTCATTCAAGATCCACTTTCTCTTCCTTCAAGACCTGCTCTGTAGCAAGCACGTGGTAGGCACAGAAGTAAGCCGTACCTTGCCCCCAGAGAACCTAATATGCAGTTATTCTACCAACTCAGGTATGACTCAGATGGGCAGGTTCTTTTCTCTCTCTTCTCCCTGCTGTCTCATGTTGGCCCATTGACTTTCAGGCAGAGAGCAGCTCTCTCCAAGGGACCAGAGCTACGAATGGTGCGTTCGCAGGGTCCTAGTCCTAGTTGGTATCTATGTGTAGTAAGGCAATGTGGTCTCACCCAATCATCTCCAGAAAAAAAAATTGTTTTTAGGTGATGCCCTTTCATGGGCCAAGTAAAGGTACACTTGAGGAGAACCTTCTAGAAGAGAACCATTCCAGACTTTGTAGAAACAGAGGCCAGAACTACAGGAAACCCCGCTGAGGGCAATGTTATTGACTTCACTTACGGCACTATATCTTGGCTCTTTGTTCTCTTGCACACGTGGGAAAGTACATTCTGAGCAAAGTTGCCGAGGGGTAAGCAAGCATGTATACGTGCACAGATAATATGGCCGTTATTTCCTTAATGCATCAACTTGGACAATCAGTTAATGAGATTTGGCCAAAAACAAATTAATTCCTTCAGATCCTGGGGTAGTTTTATTCTAAGTAGTAATAAAAATAGTCATTAATTCTCTGCAGGTGGCAGAGGATACCCCTTATTGGGTCAGGTGGTTGTAAACAATTTTGAGGGGCCAGCGACAGAGAACGTTAGTCCTATTTTTCATATGGAGAAACTGAGGGCCAGAGAGATTCCATGATGGAATGATTCCTTGGCCTTCATGTTTCCTGACAGTGTTTTAAAGAATACAAACCCATTATTTCGTAGAATGACCCTCAATTTGGGTACATACAACTTGATTCTTACAAAATGGCACCAGTCATCCATAGTGGTCTATAACTTGCCTTTCTCATTCTTGGGCCTCTTTTTCGTGATTGAACTAAGACCCCAAGTTTCCCAAAGTCGTGCTGTCTTCACTGGTTCCCTTTCTTTCTTGCCAGTCTCCCAGTGCCTGTATTCCCTTCTGGGATCCCTTCCCAGAACCTCCTCTCCATCCCCGGAGCCCTTGGCCATGCTTCCATGGCCCGAGGCAAGCACCCCTATCGGAATACTGTGCTATTCTTACTTTTGTTTATACCCTTCTTTCTCCCACTAGGCTGTGGGCATTTCGGGGCCTGATTCACTGACTCAACCACAAACAGCAAATATTCAACATGTGTATGTACAATATCAGTCTTCAAGGAGCTTACATTGTCTGTGACATTTCATTTATTCACTAATTCAGCATGCTCGTTCATTCATTTATTCAGCAAATATGGATTAAGCATCCATTGCTGGGCTACATGACGTGTATGTTGATCATTCAGTATTTGCATCATGCGGAAATCGATGGACCACCTTGCAATGATGAAGAAGGATTTGGTGTGTTCATCTGTGATAGGACACGAGATGGCGTTTCCAAAGAACATCACACATTCTCATGGGCACTGTGAAGTTGAAGGGGTTAAAAACACAGCCGGGGACTCTGAGAGCATCTGTGACCCTCAAGAGCCTGAGCTGAGTGGGGATCCCTGACACTGCTCTTGGGAGCTCAGCCAGAGCTGGGACATATATCCAAGTCAGAGTGACTGGGAACGAATTCACTGCCTCTCTGTCATAGAGAGGTGGGTGGGAGTCTACTTTTAGCCCACTGTGTTCTCTCCTCCAGACTCCTGGTCTCCCGGTTCCTCTCTTCCCTGAAAACCTAGTTAACTCTTGTAATGAGCCACATGCATGATTGATCACACCCAACTTCCCGAGAACCGGGCCCAGGCTTGCCGGGTGCTGGGACGGCCTCCCTGACATGAATTACTGCTACCGTCAGCCCTCTTCTCTGCTTCTGCACTTGTTGAGGACAGGCTGAGTCAGGGATGCTTTAGCACTCTGGATGCAACCTTCGGCTTGTCCTTGGATGAGTGGCCAGAGCTCGGGGCATTTGAAAGAACTAATAAAAAGTTGTTGTGGATGGAGTATCAAGGACAGGGAAGGAAGTAGGCAAGATGAAGTGAAGAGGTGAGGGGGTCACATCTTGTAGGGCAGGGGGGCTGCTGGAAGTTTATTCTCTTGCTCTTAGAAGCTCATTGTAAGCAGGGCCTGTTCTGGATTGATGAAGCTTCTAGAAAGTAGAAGGGGGGCTAGAAAGGAAGGCTTTGCCTACAGGATTTGAAGGAGCAATCCCACCCCCTCAGTCCTCATCATGAGATAAGCTCACCTGTTTCCTGCCTCCCAGCTAAGATCTGGAACTATTTGGGTTTGTTTCTGTTGGCCCACAGCCCCTGGTAACATCTCTCTCCAACCACAGTGGAAAGGAGGCTGGTGCTCCGAGCCTGCTCCGAAATCCGTAGGGCTCCTGGACCTTGACCCTTCAACTGTGTTTTAAACCTCGGCTCATCCACAAAATTGCCCTCTTGAACCTGGCCTGGTGCTCTGAAAGGCTTTCACTGTCCTCCTCTTGGTGACTGGAATATAGAAAAAGCAGCAGAGAGGACACGAAAAGAATATAAATTAAGACAAATATGATTAAACCCACCTCTCCCTCCTCCCAAACCCTGATCAGACCATACAAAAGGATCTCATATATATTATCACTGACTCTCGTTTGAATGTAGGCCCGACATTGCTGGGTAAATTAAACGCCATTTATAATATAGCTTAACTATAAAAATGTGCTCAAGGCAGAAATTAGACATACCAGGCCCTTTCCAGCAGAAGACGTTCTTACAAATGCATGAGCACCTGAACCAATTTGGAGGCCCTGTCATTTTGATTTAGAGCCAGGGAAGTGGGGCTGATCCCTAAAGAGGAGAAACAATTATTTGGGTGAGAGAAGACTTTAGGATTCTTTTTCTTTTCACTAATTTGACTTGGACTCAAAAGCATCAAGTAGAGAAGAGGGTAGACTCGTGAGTGAGAGCTAGGATGCTTGTAGGCCAGCTTAACCCACAAACCTTGAGTGACTTCCACATGTTCCCTCTTCCAGGGAGCCCTCCTGGCTCAGAAGCATCTCATTGACGCACTCGTGTCCATTTCATTTCAAGTAGCTATTGCTGCATGGCAAACCACCCCCAAAACATAGTAGCTTCAAATAACAACCGTCTATTTATTATCTCCTTTGATTCTGTGGATCCACTGGACTGAGCTTGGTGGTTCTTCTGGTCTACGTGGTTTTGGACAGAACCCTAGTCAACATGTGGCTTCATTGGGCTGGAAATGCCAAGAGGCTCAGCCACACGTCGGTTGGCTTGGACTGCTTACCAGCAGAGCATCTCAGTTTTCTCTCATGTGGCTCCTACGTGTGGCTGGGGATTCTCCCAACATGGCAGTGGGATTCTAAGAGGGAGTGCTCCCAGAGCAAGGGGGAAAGCTGGGCATTGCATTTTGTTGGTTAAAACAAGTCAGGAGGCTTTGAATCAGGAGCTCAGATTCAAAGGGAAGGGAAATAGACCCCACTCTGGATATGAGAGGCACAAACGTGGCAACATCTTAAATTACATCTTTTGTAGTTATTCCTAATACAGAATTTACCATGTGCTTGACGGGTGCTATACCAGGTACTCGCCACTTTATACTCACTTGTCAGTTTGTGTCTGTGTCTCTTTGCACAAAGGAATGCTTGTCTAATTCATTTCAGGTACCACGGAGGCGCTATTGTTATCGATTCTGGCTTGATAGAGAGGCCACCATTCTGGGTGTTCATTTCCAGTGTGGTCACTCTTCAGGAGATTATTGTGAAATATTGCGGTAACCTAAGGACTACTATTATATTCATTTATAGCAGTGGTCATAATGATGACTAATAGTAATAAGTATTAACAGTAGTATAATTCTTACTGCTCTAGTAGTAATAACTGGGATACTGCCTTGCACTTAAGCGGCATTTAGCCATTTAAAAAGCATTTTTATTTCCATTACCTTACCACTCTCTCCAACAACCTTGTAAAATTCCCCAAGAGGACTCTTGTTATGATCCATGGTTTATAAACGAGGATACTGACCCTGAGAAGGGATGAAGAACTGATCACTCATCAATCATAATGGGTATAATTTAGCAAGGACCTACTAAGTGCTGGGCATTTTATACCAACAGTTTTAATTTCCTTCTCAAAGCAATAGCATAAGGTAGGTACTGTTATTGCCACATATTACAGATCAGGTAACTGAGTCTGAGAGAGACGAAGTCCTTCACTTGTCCGTTTTATGACTGGGATTCAATTCTAGATCAATCCAACGTGAGTTAACGACTTTGAGCTGAGAAAACAGATAATGCCTGTGTAAAAATAGTGTGCAAGATCGAAGTGAGGGATTCCTCCATGAATAACTCCCACCGGCTTCAGAGCTGACCCTTGACAGCATTTTGACCTCCTCATAGTTCTTGGTAGCTTCTGCATAGCCTAGGTGACCAGGAAATAAATTTCCAGAAAAGTGAGTCATCCTACTTATAAGGTTACATGAGGTAGGGGCACCTGGGTGGCTCACTCAGTTGAGTGTCCAACTGGTGGTTTCTGCTCAGGTCATGATCTTGGGATCTTGGGATCATGGGATTAAGCCCCATGTCAGGCTGTGCACTCACTGGGGAGTCTGCTTGGGATTCTCTCTCTCCGTCTCCCTCTGTCCTTCCCCCCTCAAATAAATAAATAAATAAATAAATAAATAAATAAATAAATATCTTTAAAAATAAAGTCATATGCCAATAACGAATCACTGAACACTACGTCAAAGACTAATGCTGTACTCTATGGTGACCAACAATAAAAAAGTGAATTAAAAAATTACATCAAGTCATTAAGTCCAGTTCTCCTAGGGATTAAGTCATGCTGAAGTTTATATATATTTATATATTTTCAGCGTCTCTGAGAAAACTCGTCCACTGATACTTTGGGGGGACACACTATACATCAGGTACTAAAAAGCGGGATATTGCAGGGTTAAGTGTACCGACCTTAAATCATGCCGCCTGGGTTCAGACCTCATCTCTGCCACTTATCAGCGATCCAATCTTGGGTAAGTTATTTAACCTCTCTGTGCCTCGGTTCTCTCATGTTTCAAAGAGATTTATATGATCCCTATCTCACAGGATTACAGAGAGGACTAAGCAGGCTCATATATGTGCTATGTAGTCAGACTTGATACCTCGCTCATCTTTGAATCAGTCACTGGAACTGGAGTGATGTAGGACCTGATTGGTCAGTCTTGGACTCTCCCAACTCATGGGTTGAGGTGAGCGATGGTGTTTCCCTGAAGGAAAATCCAAATGCAGTCACCAAGAGAAAAGCCACAAGAAGTCCAATACGTGACCGAACAAAGGGCTTCTTTTTTTATTTTCCTACCATGTCTCAGCTGATGGCTGAAAGACTCAGGAAGGGACTGAGGATGTGCTAAAATAAAATAAAGTGAGTGTGAATTAACCAGATATGGTTCTCCTCTACTGGGTCTCCAGAGAACTTTCAGCCCAGATGAAGCACTGCCTCCTCTAGTCTGCCTTCTTTGGGAGACAGCAAGGAGAATGTGCAGGAAGGCTTGGCAAGACTGAGACCTGTCAGTTTAGCGGCAAGCTGTCATCGGTTGTGAAACACTATCCTATAAATATGTAGAGAGCCTGGGAAATAGGCATGTTCCATATCTCTCCAAGAGGCGAACATTTAAGCTGCAACCTCCTGTTTGATGAGAGTAAAGAACATGTGCCATCAGCCATGCTCCTTCCTTTCTCTGATCCTCAGTGTTTTCATCTGGAAGAGGAACAGTGTTGTCCTAGATGGTCTCTTGGGACACTTCCAGTCCTTGTGCTCAAGGTTTTGAGACTAAATTTAAATGATTTAAAAAATTGCTTGAAAGGGAGGTGTCAGAACTCCTTGCTGCCTCACTGAATGATACTGAGTCGGTAATTTCATCTATCCATCTCTTTGTCTATCCATCCATCCACCATCCATCCACTTGTTCACCCATCAGTCCATCCATCCATCCACCCATCCATCCCTGTCCATCAGTCTGTACATGTATCCATCCATCTATCTACTCCCCTGTTCATCTATCCTTATATACACCTGTACACACATACATAAATATATACATATATATAGTCATACATACATTCTTTCATCTATCCATCAACCAATCTGTTCATCAGCTCATCCTATGTAAGGCCACCTTAAGACTTTGGTTTGCCCTAAGCAATCTTATTTTGGAGCCCCAAACTCACATCATATCATACAAATTAAATGCGTTTTTATTGACACACTTTAAAGGAAATATGAAAGTCAGCTTTTGGAATTATTTTGTTACCACGGTAACGTTCTTGATTTACATTTATCTATAATTTCTTGACAAATCATCAAGAATACTCTGGAATTCTTGTGAAATGAGATTCTAACCCATCAACTCTTTTCAAATATAATGGAACTTTTATGAACACTAAATTTCAGAAATACTGAGGTTGACATGATGGTAGGTTATGGAGCCTGTTTAATTGAGGCCTTGATTAATTCTGCTGGCACAGTTTTCTTCTTCTATTTTGGAACCAATACATTGTTTTTAGCTCTCAGACATTTTCGTGGGCTCCTAAAAAGCTTGTCGGCCCTCAGGTCTTAACGGGTAACATAAGCCCATTTCCCAAGTCCTTTACCAGCCTTCCTGCAGGTCTTGGCTCCAGGTCAAATGAAAGGAGGGAAGGCATGCAAACAAGCTATCTGGTCAACCTCAGCTAATGCAAATGCTTGAAGGAAGCAACATAAAATAACAGCATCATACCAAAGAGGTTCCTTCATGTCTACCCTCCACCCCTTTAGGCATTCCTGTCCTAAATAGAAACAATAATTCTGGACAGATGAAAAGAAAGATAAAGGTAATTTCAAGCTCTTGTCATAAATTATATGAGTACCTCCTCTAGTAGGGTGCATTTTGATTACTTTTTGAAATGTGAAATGGCAGATTTATCTCCTGTGATCACATTGGGAACATTTTTTCTTCGTATAAAAAGAGGTTTCAAGAAATGCTGAAAGGTTTAGGATAATGAAAGCAAATTGCTCTTACAACAGCAGGGAATTGTGAACAGTTTGTGTGTCTTCGAACATGGAGGGAAAAGAAATGAGAGAATTCCCCAGGGGGAAAAACCCTCAATTTGTCACCCAAAAACCCATGTGAGAACAACACGGCTTGATGCCTGAGGAATACATATGAACCACAGCTGTTGGTGAATATACCAGTCCGTCTCCCTTACTTAAAGATGAATATGTACGATTCAGAGCAATCCCTTGGCCGAGATCACAGAGCAAGTTCATGTCAAGGCCGAGAGCTGGATGCTTTCTTCTATCATACTGTTCCATGTTGTCCTGCAAGAGTGGGAAATGCATGAAGGAAAAAGGTACTCTTTTTACAGTTTGATATTCTTTTCTTTGACTCTATCGAACATTTGGGAGGTGTGCAGAGAAAGTTAATTATCCCAGCCCCCCCATTGCATCCACAAAGCCTGCATTAACAGCCAATGCGAATCTTTTCTTCCCTTTGTTACAATTTTGAAAAGCAATTTTCTCTTTATGTTTGATATGCTTCTTGAGTCTCTGTGATGTTCAGACTTTCCACTGCATTCAGTTTTGCTCAATTCCCTGGAACTGTTTGGGTCAAATTCTTCCAGGAATAATTACCATGTTGGAGATCATGGTGCTACGTGCACCAGTGTTGGGTGTCTCTTGAGTATCAGGGGCTCTGCAGCTTGCTGAAGTAAAGAAGTTATCTAGGGCAGGCTCCCTGCCCCCCCCCAAGTGTCCAGAGGCTGATGGGGAGGCTAGATATATACGCAATTTTGACAAATAGCGAGGTGTCCTGCAATAGGACTAAGCCACAGAAATCCAGGGATGCGTTCAACCCAGACCAGGGCTTGAGGAAGGCTTCCGGGAGGAGGTGCTTCCTGAGCTAAGTCCCAAATGATGAATAAAACTTAGCAAAGTAAAGGTGGGAGACAGAAGGGCATTGCAGGCTCTGAGAAGAGCAGGCTGAGCAGTTAGAGCCAAGAATGTGGGGGCTAAAAGCAAACTTGCATATAACTAGCTCATACTGCCAGAATTCCTATTTCACAGAGGCAGAAATCAAGGCCTCTGCTGTTTTTCTCAGCCTTTATGGAAGCCAACAGTATTGTCCAAGATGATGGTCCTGCAGAAGGTCTTAGGAGTGCATCCTGAAGCAAAGGAGATGTGGGTCACCCGGCCCGTGAAGCCCTGCACTCAGAAAGCCGTGCCCGCCCTCACTGGCTGCCAAGCTCGGACCACACCCCGGCTGTGTCTGATCCCCGAGAACAGTCTCATTTTGGCCGAGCTAAGGATACTTGGAATCTGCCTGTAAACTGACCATTAGGCCATGCAACAGATTCCTAGAAAAGTGCTAGTGGGTTAGGGGAAAGGAGACTCCTGGTGCTCTAAGAAATAGAACACAATTGTTAAGAGGTTGCACTTGGGAACGTTACCCCCTTCAATCTATCCCAGCTCCCCAGGTTGTGTAACCTGAACTAATGACCACATCTTCGTCTCCTCACCTGTGAAATGGGCACAGAAATTGTTCCCACCTGGAGTGATTTTGTGTGGGGACAGATGCATATAAAGATCTTGATCGAGTGCCGGGAGCATCCTAAGTGCCCAATAAATGGTAGCTGGTTGCGTTCTCTTATTTTAATCCAAACCAAGTTCCAGAGTTGTCTAGGTCCAGCTATTTCCTCTGACACATTCTTTTCAATAAAGGTTTGTGCTGGGCGTAGAGCGAGAGGGAGATGTTCTGTGCCGCCGCAGAGGGCCTCAGATGTCCTGCAGAGCCTCCCAGGCACCATCAGGAATGACTCAGTGTGGGGAGTTATTTTGGTTCACCCTTTGTCTGCTAGGCTCTGATTGTTCAGATAACTGGACTTCCCCTGACTTTGCAAGACCAGCCGGACTGAGCTCATCGCCATGCCGTCTCAAACCCTCAAGCTATCTCTGATACGCCCTGCCGATGAGACAACGATCCCTCATATGATAAAGCCGGGGCGGGGGGGGGGGTGTTATAAAACTCCGCAAGTACTAGGAACGACACAGTGATTGAAAAGCCCAGCTGTGAGAGTTGGAGTGAGCTTAGTTCTGGTTCCTAGCACTGTGACCTTGGTCTTACAGCTCCCATCTCTGAGCCTCAACTCACTCATTTCTAAAATGGGAATAGTCCTACCCTCCCTAATTGGATCATCGTGAAGATGAAACAACACTGTGATATGCCCAGTGTTTGGTACCACACTTGGGATGTAGAAAACACTCAGTAAATGCTAGCTATTTTATGATGTTGTATTTATGCAGTCATGTAGGGAAAAAAATATCTGAATGTCATCTATATATGCCATGCTCCCGGATGCAGGCTGGAGATACAGTTGGGAACAAATAATTGGGGTAGTCTCTGCCCTCATGAAACTCAGCCTTTCAAAGGTAAAAAACAAGCAAGTTAAAAACATATATATATATACATACATATGATATATGATATATGATATTTATGCATTACTGTGCAATATATACACATATGCATTATATAATACATATATGTATATATGTATTCTATATATTATACATATGAGTATATATAATTACAAATAAGAATAAAAGTTCTGTGAAGGCATCTACCAGGATGCAGGGATCAGGGAGTCAGGCGGTCAGGGAAAGCCTCATTAATAAAATAACTTTCAGCTATATTTCAGATATATGAGTGGGGGGTTGTCAGCCTAGGAGCAAAGGAAATAGCCCGTGCAAAGGACCCTGTTTGAGTCAGAACCAAGACCATGGTGGCTGGAACACGGTAATGGTCAGAAATGGAAGGAGAGAAGTGGCCAGGCTCTGGAGCACACGGGGTCTTGCAGTAAGTGTTGGAGGCAATCTGAGAGCAGCAGGAGGGAAGCCATTGAGAGGAGTTAAGCAGAGGAGAGAGTGAGTTCCTTTTCTGAAATCTCACTTTGGCTCCCGGGTGGAGAATGAACCATCGGGGAAGAGCAGCAGGCTGATACAGTCATCCGGGGTCAGGTTCAAGGTCTATTTTGAAACTAAGGTCAATAGATATGTTGACGGATAAAAGGGAGAAAACAGAATTAAGGATGTCCCCCCAGGTTACTGCTTGGGTGACTGGCTGCATCAGGTGGTACCATTTACTGAGATGGGAAAGATTTTGGAGACTGAGCTGAAACTAGCTCTGGGGGTCCTGCCACTCCAACGCTGAATGGAAACGTATCAATCAGCAGCAACACGTGTCCTCAGCATAGGGATGCATCTTTTATACTAATATACTTAGAAGAGAGCACACAGATCACTGTAGGTATAGAGACACCTCTTCCCACACATCGTCTCAGGCTCTACAACATCCCCTTATTTTCTTTTCTTCAAAGCACTTACGACAAACAGAATTATCTTGTTTATTTCTTTTTTGTAGGTACCAACTAGCTCCCTAACTAGAATGAAAGGCTGGTGAGGGTGGCATATTTGATCTCCTGTTTATTGTCGATGCCCAGTATCTCCTGCTGGTCTGGTACATAGTAGGTGCCGCACGCATTCCTGTTGAAACTATAAGGATGTATGAGGACATGGCGATGTGCGTATTTTTTTTTTATTGTGTTATGTTTGTCGTCATTAGTTTTTGATGCAGGGTTCCAAGATTCATTGTTTATGTATAACACCCAGTGCTCCATGCATACGTGCCCTCCTTAATACCCACCACGAGGCTCACCCATCCCTCCACCCCCTCTCCCCTCTAAAACCCTCATTGCATTTTTTTTAAAGTAAGCTCTACATCCAACATAGGACTCGAACTCATAACCCCAGATGGAGAGTCACACGCTCTACCACTAAGCCCGCCAGGCACCCCACCCCTGTAATGTGTGCATTTAACTTCTATTGCTTGCCAAAGTTCCTGTTTCACATCACTTAAGTGGCCAAATGGATTCTGAATAGGTTCTCTCCATGGGTTAGGGAAAGCCTGAGGCTGGTCTTACTAGGCAAGCGGCACACGGCCGCATTTGCTGTCCCTCTTCCCGGGAGGACAGCACTGCAGTTGTGATGAGGAGAGAGCCAAGAAGGGTCCTGCTGTAGGGACAAATGAGAGTCATGAGCTTTCTGTTATAAATGGGGAGGTTGGTGGACTTCCAGGAAGACTTGACAATGTCAATTGACTGTAGGAAGAGTTAATAACTACTCCCAGTCCAGCCAACTGGGCTCAGTTGCTAAGCAACTGCCTCCCCAGAGTTATATAATATGTAAGAGAAACACTTTTTTTTTTTTTTTTTGACAAATGGAACACAGGCTTTCCAGGGGACAGAGGCTTTTCACTTGATGTTTCTGATCTCCAGTTGACTTGGGTGAGGGAAACATGGGCAT
This sequence comes from Spilogale gracilis, assembly GCA_004023965.1. Classification (NCBI taxonomy): domain Eukaryota; kingdom Metazoa; phylum Chordata; class Mammalia; order Carnivora; family Mephitidae; genus Spilogale; species Spilogale gracilis. The sequence continues at coordinate 20,392 of PITA01013379.1, read as the reverse complement.
GGCCTTCAGGTAGCTTTCAAGCTGCCCTGACCACAGAGAATGCCTTCATCCAAAAAGGGATGAATTTGGAGAGTGGGATCAAAGGGTGATCTGTGCAATTCTTTACTCCCATGGAATTCCTGGGGAACTCTGGCACGGGCCCATCTCCCTCTGCGGATTCTCCTGAGGGTGTTGGTGGCATCAGATGTCCCTGAAGATTTGACCAAACTTAGAGCTGGATTTGGGTTAAAAGGGAGAAGCTACTGGTCTACCTGGGGTTTCATTCGCTCATGGAATTACCGTCTCCTTGGTCTTTGAGACTACAAACATGGGTCAAATAAATGAATGAATGACTCTTGCAAGAACCACAGTGCAGTTTTAGAGAAGCAGAGGGGTTCAGGGGTGAATCACAAGCTTTGAAGCCAGACAGAACTTAGTTGAAGTCTGGGCTCCAGATTACTTACCCACTCTGAGCCTCAGTTTTCTTATCTGTAAAATGGAGGTGGTGATGATGATGATGATGATGATGATAATGATGATAAACCCTTTCAAGTACTTTGCAGGACTGTGGCCAAGATCGAGTGAGCTCATATATATGAAAGTGCTCTAGAAACCCCATGAATTATGCTGAGCCTGTAACTTAAATTCAGAGGGTTCCACTGGAAGGTCATGGCGAGGACCTTGATGGCCAGAACACACACGTACACAGAGATGATGATTGGGGGGGAATAAAATCAGAAAGGGATCATGAGGTGAGGGCCACTGATCATGAAGGTGTGACTGAATTTGCATGATAAGAGTGGTGATTTGCCTGATGGGCCAATGAGGAAATGGTTTCCGGAAAGTCCTCCCACTAGATGCCTTGTAGGCAGTTCTTCCCAACCTCTCAAGGAACTGGGAAAACTTTAAAATGTGGAGATGCCAAGATTTCACTCTAGACCAGTGGAGCCAGAATCCGTGCCGGTGGATTATGAAACATTTATTTTTTAACTTTCCAGATGACTCCATAGAATATTTATGGAGTTCTTTACTACATACCAGGCACTGTAATAAGGACTTTGCATTTGGTATCTCAATTCATCTTCACAAGAATCTTGTGAGATGAATGCAATCACCTCCACTTTATAAAAGAAGAAAACAGAGACACAGAGAAGCTAAGTAACTTGCCCAAGACCACAGAGCGGGACCTCAGATTTAGCTCCAAAAATCCTACTCTTAACTATCCTAACAGATGGCTTCCCCAGGCACATTGAAGATGTGATTTAAGGCACAATAATTCCATTTTCTCACGTTTCCAGAATCTTATTATGGGGTAAAGCAAGACTCACTTTTGCAGATAATGTTCGTTATTCATAATATTGGGTAAATCGCTGCACAGACGGGTCAAAATGTAATTGCTGCTTAACCAAGATGGAAGTCAGTTTCTCTGCCGGTGCGTAAAGTCCAGACCTGACAAGCCAGACCTGGAGCCATCGGGGACCCCTAGCTGCTTCTGACTCATTGCTCTGACATCCTCAATATATGGCTTCCTTCGTATTATCCAAGGTGGAACAGTCCATCTCCGGGCATCCTAACCACCTTGCAACCAATGAGAAAGGGTAAAGAGAGAGTGGTAGGTGCTTCTTTCTAAGGACATTCCAAGGGAGTCATGCCAATCACTTCCCAGCAGCCAGAACGTAGCCATGTGGCCACAACCGACCACAAGACAGGCTAAGAATTGTAGTATGTCCTAGGTGTCCATGTCTCTGGCTAAAACGTGGAGATTCTATTCTGAAAGGAAAGAAAGAAGAGAGTCTCTTGGGGGCAATTCGTAATCTCAGCTTCCCAGCTCCTATGGAAGTTATTCACGAGTACATGTGGGCAAGGGGAAGATTGGAGCGCCCCTGGAATGCCATGGAAAGTCCAAGGACAGGTTAGAGGTTGTCAGTTCAGGATAGGCCTTATAATAAGGTTTGTCTGACCATTGGGAAAATGAGAAGATTGATTCTTCAAGACTCGAAAATATTGATGCAACTCACTGGCATGCTAGCAATGGAGAAAATCAACCCATTGTCAATCATCAACCAACTTTGGCACCAATGACTGTGAACAGAAATGAAGATACAGGGGCACCTGGGTGGCACAGTCGGTTAGGCAACCAGCTCAGGTCGTGGCTCGGGTCGTGATCTCAGGGCTGTGGGATGGAGCTCCATGTCAACTCTGCTCAGCAGTGAATCTACTTGAGATTCTCTCTCCCTCTCCCTCTGCCCCTCCTGCTCGTGCACTCTCTCTCTCAAAGAAACAAACAAATAAATGAATATTTTAAAAAGATGAAGACACAGGACCACACCCAGCTCTCAATTTCCCTGGGGTCTGGTGCTGACCAGGGATGGTACAGAGGACCTAACATTCTGCTAGTGTTCCCCTTCTGGGAAAACCTCAAACCAGCTCTCTCCAGAACAGACAGCCTGGGAAGGAGGGGGACATCTGGGAAGGGATTTAACTCGTGTCTATTCATCCGAGAGGAAATCCACAGTTGAATGACGTCGGAAGCCGCTTTATACAAAACTATAACTTAAGAAAGAGGCAAAAGCAATCACTTTAATTACATTAGTGTGATTTGTCTACCTGATGCTTTTGGGGAGAGGTTAATTTAATCGATGCTCTCATATGTGCAGTCTCATTTCCTCCGGTTGTTTCCAAAACATATTTATGCGACAAAACTTAAGCAAAGAAAGGTACATCCAAGGGCCTGAGGCAAGGATTAATTCCCAATTGTCAGTCCAGCTTTTTAGCAGTTTGGTGAATTCCCCTTTTGCTGATTTGTTCTCCCAGCGAATGTCTTTAAGTGTGCCAAGATTGGAAGCTGTTGTTGCTTCAACCCCACAGGTCTTAGACTTAACTGAACCAACTTAGACTTAGACTTAACTGGCCAAGCACGTCACACGGATGGGCTCTTTGAAATCCCACAGCAGCCCTGGGAGCATGGCACTGGCATTACTGTTCCCATTTTACAGATGGGGAACTGAGACTCTGTGGTTAAGTTACTTAGCAAAGTCACTTGGCAAAAAACCAACAACCAACCAAACAAACAAAAAACCTAGCACCTATAGAAAGTGGTCGGCTGGTTGGAACACAGCAGGTCCCCAAGACTTGCTGACCCCCTCTTTCTTTCTCCCTGCCTGAAACCTCCCCCTCCTCCTCCTAAAGTATACGTTTCCCTTAAACTCCTTTTCTTCTAGTGTTAAAAATTTGGACATTTGGATATGTGGGGTGTGTGTGTGTGTGTGTGTGTGTGTCTGAGCCATCCTTTCAGTGATGTTTTTGGAGCACTATGAACCAGGCCTTTCTAGGGCTCACTGCCTAATGGAAGGAAGGGTCCTCCCTCTTCTTCCCCCCATCACAGGTCAGTGGTCAGGGCTGTGCCACCCCCGTCGGCCACTGCCTTCCCAGGTCACATTCCTCGGCCAGGATCTCATGTGTGTGGACCGCCCGAGTGCTCCGTTTGAGCAGGGGCGAGGGGAGACGCCGAAGGGAGCGTGAAGCCCCCGGCATGGCACAGCACTTGGGCTCCATTCATAGGACTTTAAAAGCCCGCTCGGCCCATGTTTACCGCTTTCTGCTTGAACCAAACTGATGGCTCACTGTCTCCCAGACACACTCCCTACCTCCTGGCCTCTGCTCAGGCTGGACGCTGAGCCCAACTTACCTGTCCCAGCAGCTGCTAGTCAAGATCCCACGCAGAGTCCGAGCCCAATCCAAGAGCTGTCAAACCTCGACTGGTCCCAGCAGGTGCCGAGCCCTCCATGGAGCTCAGGGCATCTTGAGCCGCTTTTTTTATACCTCATCTGGGTTTCACTCCCTGATAAGCTTGTCTTTTCGCCCTGCTGACCTGTAAGCTCTTTCCGAGATGAGAGTGTGTTTGATTCAGTTGAACCCAAGCCCCTGGCAAGGGGCCGGTCACACAGTAGGAGCTTAATACAAGTTAACACAATGTCTCTGGAGGTGGCAATGGAGCGTAATGGTTTAGATGCACAGGCTTTTGCCCTAATTGAGTGTATTTAAAGCCCATTCTGCCATCATTTGTGACAGTTACCTAAATGTCTCTGAGTCTCAGTTTCTTCATCTCAAAAATGGGGATAATGGTATCTGTCTGCCCCGCAGGACTGTTGACCTTGGTTAAATGAGCTAAGGCATCCGAGGTATTTTTTAATTGTCTTACGTTAGTCACCATAAAGTACGTCATTAGTTTTTGATGCAGTGTTCCAAGATTCATTGTTTATGTGGAGTACGTGTGGAGTGCTCCGTGGAGTACGTGTCCTCCTTAAAGGAATTTTCACTGGCCTGGCTCCCAGCACGAGCTCAGTAAATGGTTCCTACTATTTTTTCTCCTTTTCCTTCTCCTTCTTCTTCTCCTTCTTCTCCTCCCCCTCCTTCTTCCTTCTCTTCCTTTTTCCTTCTTCTCCTTCTTCCTTTCCTCCTCCTTCTTCTTTTTCTCCTCCCCCTCCTCTTTCCTTCTTCTTCTCCACCCTTCCTCCTCCTCCTCCTTCTTCCTCTCCCCCTTCTCCTTCTTTTTCTCCTCCCTTCCTTCTTCCTCTTCTTCTTCTTCGAAAGCCCAATCTTCCATCTTCCCCATACCTGTGTCTATATCCACATAAATTCCTTGATACAAACAGTTAAATTTCTGATTCACATCTAAGCAGAATCTACTGCTAGATGATCCCACTAAGAGATTGGAAAGGTCACTCTCCCAACTTCCTTAGCCAGTGTGGTATAGCTGAATAGGCACAGAGGTCTTTACGTCTTCACAGGTTTCCATAAATTCATGATGCCACATTCTCTAATAGACAATGAAGGAGGCATGGGCTGTCTCAGGAAATGTTCCTAACCTTTGAGATTGATGGATGAGAAAGCCGCCCAGCATCCTCCCCAACACTCCCTCGAGGCCACTGTCAGACACAGAATCCTGAGCCAGAGGGACAAGGAGGTGACAGGGGTTAACTCCGATATTCTTCTGCCAGTAAACAATTCATCAATTTTATGTCTTACTTTTTTTCTGATGAGGTTAGTGGTGGAGGAGAGGGAGCGTTTAATGATGGTGTGGGCGGAAGGGCTGACCTGCTTTTCAATCACAGCCACACAAAAATAGAGTAGACCTTTAGAAGAATGATCAGCCCCGGGATGATTTAGAATAGTCTTCGCTAACCGTGTTATGGAGCCTGCATGTGACACATCATTAATCATCATTAATTAACATTGAATAGAAATAATTTAAAAAATGAACACTGGGCTGCAATCATTTTCCTTAATTGTAATACTTGTAGAGCACTATGTAATTCTCAAGTCTGTAGCAAAGTTTCTTTATGTACCGCCTTTGTGTTTCTATCCCAAATAGTCGCTCACTACAGCTCCCCGTCCCGGAGCGTTTCCAATCAGCATGGCTGATTGGTTTATGAAGAGTCACAACGTCAGTGTCTTGATCATCCCTCAAGGACCTATAGCTCTGTAACGGTGCATGAGCATTCTCCCATAGACATTTGCTGAAGAAATGAATGCAGCTGGCCATCACGATTTGCTCTGTCTCATCTGCCTACCGTGCACCTTTGCCTAGAATGCCCTTCCCAAATTGCGTATCTTCACCTGGGTGGCCTGTCCTTATGTCTCTGGGAAGCCTTCCCCAGAACTTTCCAGATCCAGTTAGGTCCATCTTTCCCGCCCGTCCCTGAGTCCCTTAAGGTGAGAGCTGTTTCCCGTTCTTCTCTTTGACAAGCAGTAGACATAGAGAAGGTGTTGGTACAGCCTCTTGCGTGGATGAGTCAAATGACTTATTTTTGTCCTCCATCACATCTCTTCACTGTCTGGGACTAGTTCCCCTAAGTAAAACAAGGATGTAATATCACAGGCACACTTACGAAACACATACTCTGTACCAGGCAGCACTCTACTGTTTAAACTTTGCAGCACCGCTGGGAGAAGGATGCTCTATGATCCCCATGCTATGATAGGAAAACTAACGTTCAGAGAGGTCCGGCAGCCTGACCAGGGCCCCGCAGATAGCCAGGATTAGAACCCGGGTACGTTCCACTCAAGAGCTCAGGACCCAAACCCTCCTGGCATCTTGCCTGCCTGGCCCCGAGTGACGGCCACACTAACCTATCTTGAAGCTGCCTGCATGATGTAGATTCCAAGAGCTGAAGAGGAGTAGAAGTGTAGAGAGAGAAAGCATAAAATGATATGTCAACTTCTCTTTCTGATTATTTCGTAAGAAGAGTGTTACTGCCAGGCTTTGAATGGAGAAAAAAAATTTCTTTTTTCCAAAGTACCTCTCCAAATGTTCCAAATGCTAAGACACCTTAATTCTAGAACCTTCTCTGCCAATCCTTATACCCACTCCCTCTGTGGCCTTGGGGGCATATTTGCAGCCGTATTTCTCATTGCGTTTTCATCTGCAGCATGAAGATTTGATTAGATAAATTCATTCAATAATTATTTATAGAGTATCTGCTGTGTGCACACTGGGCTCATAACAGGACACCGTACGGACATGGCCCCTCTTGGCACCTTTCATCTGCCCGGGGACTCCACAGGGATATGTTTGATCACGCACATAATCATTAACTGCCACTGTGAAAAGAACACGGTGCTTGGAAAGAACAAGTCCAAGAACTCTACATGCACCAACTAAATTAACAGTCACATTAAGTTATGAAGTAGCTTATATCAATATCATCCCCATTGTACAGATGTGGAAACTGAGGCTCTCAGAGGTTAAAGAGCAAGGAGCGACCCCAAGGTCGCAGGGCTGCTAAATCACATAACCTAAATCCAGGCGGGCTGGATCCAGAGCCTATGTTCTTAACCACCGGCGTGTATTGCTTTGAGGGCATCCAAGAGAGGCATCTCATCCAGTCTGGGAGTTGGGGAAGTTTTCCTTGGGGAAGCATCTTTCGGCTGAAAGTGGAAGATGTGAAGCTGTTTAGTAGGTGGAGAGCGGCCAGAAGAGTATTCTGCCAGATGGAATAGTATTTGAGAAGGCTCCAGGCAGAATGAGTCTCATTGTCCTTTCCATCAATATAATTGGCAAAGCATTCTCAGTGTCAGATCCAAAGAGATATGGGACTCCATTTATTTGGTGGATTTCAATGCCTCTCCTGCTCAAGGATATTCATGGCTATATTTAACACACACCATCCATTTAAACACTTACCTGCCACTGCTTACCTGGCATTCAGAGCCCTTTGAGTTTGGTTGTTCTTTGTCCTTAAAGGTCAACTTCAATGATTTCCACCCACCAGGATGGTCTTCTTGTTGCTGGTAAATACCTGCATGGAATTTCTCACCTGAGATGTATCCTCTACTCCTCTACTCCCCTTTAACGATTTAACTCCCACTTGACTTTCTTCTTGAAGTCCTCCCTGATTACTTAGCCCACAAAACCATTGCTTCGATTCACTCTTTACACTGCTTCCTAACTACACCCTGCCTGTAATCCTTCTTTCCCTAAACCATTGTTCCTCAAAGTGTGAGTCTTGGGTCATCTACATCAGAATCACCTGGGGGCTTCCACTAAAAAAATGTGGTTTCTGGTTCCCCACCTAACCTCTTTGCACCTGAACCTCTGAGGGCTGGTGGGGGCAGCGCGGATGGGGAGCTGGAATTTTCATTTTAACAACTCTTCTAAACCAATCACACTGATGTTTAAGAACCTCTGCTATAACCAGATAGCTTTCTTCTTGAATTAATTTTAATTCTCCTGAGAGTCCTTTCAGAAATCAATTTAGCAGAATTCATCCTCCTCAAGAGAATGAATCAAGCCTTCTTTATAGTCAAGCATTTGTCAGTGACTAGTTAGTATTCTCTGGGATGATTTGAGACTCCAGCCTCTCTTCTCTAACCCCGTAGCCACTACCCCATCCAGGTCACTGTCTGCGCTCATGCAGATTATCATACAGAACTTTCAAACTCCTTAGGCCTTCAGTCTATCCTCCTGGAATGCATCCTGTGCCATCCTGCTGGAGGGTTATCTCCAAAGGAACCTGTGATGTATCACTCTCTGCTATGTTCTCTCCTCTAGGATGAGCTCTCTAACCCTCCCCTACACAAATATGATCTCTTGCATCTTGGACATAGGATGAATTTCCAGCTTTATTCCCACCATCACTCCAGCCAATGTTCCCACAAAGGTTTTGTCAAGCCCGTGTAGAAAACTATTATTCACCTTTTAGAAACCAACCCAAAGTGTGCTCCAGAATCATCTTCTTTTCTCTCAATTCTTACCCCAAGGCAGAGTTTGTGGCTCTCTCCTCTGGAGTCCTGCATAGCATGTCGTTTTTAAAACATTAGATTGAGTGATCTCTGTATGCTAGAAGATCTGTGTCCTCTGTGTACATTATCATACCTAACCTTCCAAAAATCTTACGTAGAATGCACCACTGCTATCTCTTATTTTAAAACTAAAACTCAGAAAGGTAAAGTCCGAGATTATACAGCTGATAAGATGTAGAGTCTAGATGTAGAATCTAAATGCAGAGCTATAGCCCCCAAACACTAAGCTGCCACCAACAACATGCAAAAACTCAAAAGCGTAGAAAAGACAGGGTGACCACTGTCTGTGTCAATACACTAAGGTGGTCCAGCCATCCATACTGCATATTCCATTGTCTATTTGGTAAATGAGGATAATCAGAGTATTTTAGGAAGCAGAGAACAGCACCCATTTGCTGTCCTGTCACATAACCTAGAGAAATTCATTTTAAGCTAAGCTATCAGAGAAAGGTGGAAGAACCCAGAGAAACCAAGCCATCTCTGCAAACAGAAAATTGAAAATGGCATTGAAGCATTGGACTTAAAACTAATCTTCTGTGCCTTATGAAGCCACAGTAATTTATTTTGAAAACTCCGGGGGCAATTTATCCCTAAGAGGGATCTCTGGAATAATCTAGCATTTTTTGAACCCTGACTTAATGTATCTAAAATTTCATTTAAGTCAAAAAGCATAAACGTCCATATGTTAGCTGTAGAAAATGTTGGCATATGGAGTCACTCTTGCTGAAGGTAGATGTTAAGGTAGGTATTTCCTATTATGGTGCCCTTTTCCTATTGTTTTTTCAAGTCACTTGTACCTTATAACTGTCATGAGACAATGGAGAGAAGGGGACAACACAGTACTCTATTCCTCTTGCTATGGCATTGCAAACTCTTGTAACCACCTTAGAGAGGCAAAATGCTGCAGAATTATTATAAGCTTTGCAGTTTGACCCAAAAATGTTGTTTCCGTCAATTATTAACTTCATCACCATAGGCAATACACTTAATCTCTATAACCCTCAATTGCTTTATCACAATAAAATTGAATATTTATCTCACAAAGTTGTCTTTAAGAGCATATGAAATAATGCAGGGAAGGTACCTCGCATGTATTAGGACCTCAGTAAATGGTAGTTATAATCATATTAACATTTAATATATATGTTGATAGGAGTGGATTTAAATCTTCCATCTTAGTTTTTTTGTCTCTGTTTTTTCTTCTTTTCCTCTTTCCCAACATTCTTTTGAATTATTTTAATTTTTTACCATTATGTTTTAATTTATTTATTGGTGTTTTCACTGTGTATCATTGCGTTTATATTTATCGTTCTAGGGAGTATGACACACAACAGCTGCCTTGAAATCCATGTCTCTTCATTTCAATGTCAAAGTCACCTCGTGGGGAGTCTAACTTGATTAACTTTTTTTTCTGAGCCTGTGTCAAATTTTCCAGATTTTTTTTCTTATATGTCAAAGTATTTGAGGCTATATCATGGATGCTGTTACATTATGGAAACTTTGGGTTTTGTTAACTTTCTCTGAAGAGTAGTCATGTTTTTGTTTTAGTTGGTGATTTGGTTGGACTCAAACCAAACTCTGTATTTGGTATGAAAATTGAAATCTCAGATCAGTTCTGTCTTTAGCTGAACTATTTATTATCCTCTGTGTGAAGTTCATATCATTTGTATGAAATTCAGAGATCAGACAACGATTTGGGAAGTTAAGAATTTGAGACTTCTATATATTTTTCCTTTCAGGGATTTTCCTTTACTTTTTAGCTGTGACATTTTGTAGCCCCCAATTTTGTATCCTGGTTCTTCCAGCCAGAAATACTATGAGTTTTGATTAGAGTTTTGGCTTCCCCAAGCAGCACTCACTTCAGCCTGCTCTAAAGCTCAAAACCACAAAACCAAATACTTCATCTCATGCCATTCAATTCTTCCAAGTTTTGATTGTTTCACAAAGTCTGTCTGTTTCTGTTTCCTTTTCAAAGCCCTTAGAGTTAAGAATGATTACCTATAGGAGAGTCAGAACCATCTATCATCATACTATGATTACACTCTTTAAAAGAAAAAAGATTTTATTTATTTATTTGACAGAGAGAGAGAGCACATGCAAGGGGAGTGGGAGAGACAGAAGCAGGCTCCCTGTTGAGTAGGGAGTCTGATATGGGGCTCAATCCCAGGGTCTTGGAATCATGACCTGAAGCAAAGACAGATGCTTAACCAACTGAGCCACCCAGACACCCTTATCGTTACTTTCTTGAAGGGTTTATAGTTTTTGATCTCTGAAGAAATATTCTTGACACGTGAGTGTGGTTTTATAAAATTTAAAGGAGAGTACTTACTATGTGCCAGGCATGGTAATGGGTTTTGTGTGTGTGTGTGTGTGTGTGTGTGTGTGTGTGTGTGTGAGAGAGAGAGAGAGAGAGAGAGAGAGAGAGAGAGAGAGAGGGAGGGAGGGAGGGGGGTATTTATAACTCACAATCTTTCAGATTGGTACTTGAGTCTCTATTTTAAGAGGAGTAAAACCACCTCAGCTGGAAATTTGGGTGAACTTAGTTCCAACCTGATCCAGGACAGGAATGAACGGGTTTCTGAAAGGGTGCCTGGGCATTCTTTACTATAATCACTTTGTCAGTGGAGATCAAATAAACATCCCACATGTGCAGAAATGGTCCAGGTAACTTAAATAGTGATGGGTCCTGTATGTTGGGAGGATGGGAGTTGAGCTGTCCACTTCCTCATTTGACCAGATTATTGCCTCATTTTGAATTGCCATTTCTGTGAGCTATCCCAGAGGTTGCTCCATATACAGAACTCAGATCTTTGATCCATGGTTGAGACAATAAAGTCAGCTCATAAGGTAAAAATCATATAACATGAACAATTGTGGAAAATCACACACATCTTCTCTATCAGTCCAATATGGGCCAGATTTTAACCCAGTCTTGCCACAGATTAACATTTCTTCATTTGGTAAAATAATTGATGTATTAGTTAAGATCAGTAATGCTAGCTGCTGTAACAAATAAACCCCAAATCACAGTGACTCAGAGCAGTAAAATTCATATCTTGCTAATAAAATGTCTACTGCAGACATTCCCATGCAACAGGCAACATTCCTTGTGGCTATTCAGGCATGTAAATCCTTTCTCCCTGGAGACTCTACCAGGAGCTTTGGGCCCTGGAGTTCTCTGATGTGCACTTAGCATCTATGTGGGAGACAAGCAAAGAGAAAATATGGAGGGTCACATAGGGGCTTTTCATAGATTGGGTCTGAAAGTGGCACAGTCATGGACAGAATTTAGTCTGTACCTCACTGCCAGGGAGGCTGGGATATGTAGTCTAACTCTGTGTCCAGAAGGGAAAAGGAAATGGGTTATAATGAAAACCCAGAGTTCTTCCTCACAGTTGTCACACGCCATGATCTAAAATATCTTCAGGAAAGCAAGATGCACACACTTTGAGACATATGACAGGACCCAGACTCACTAAACAAGCGGTAAATACTCATGGCCTGTTGCTTGGTAGTTACTCATCTGGTAGCCAAATCTCCCAAATTATTTAACTTTCTTTTTCCCTTATCTGAGTTTGTGTAGTGAATCCGTATAACTTAAATATGCATCTGATGGGACTCAGCTAGATGCATTTTATTCATTCTGCTTAACATGGTGCCTGAGAGGTAAAGGATGCTCAAGCAGGTGTTTACTGAATAAAGGAATGGATGAAAGAGGAGCAGGAAGGAAGGGAGGAGGGATGAGGAGAAAGGAAGGACAAGGAAGGAAGGAGGAAAGGAAGGGAGGGAGGGAAGAAGGAAGGGAGGAAGGAAGGAAGGAAGGAAGGAAGGAAGGAAGGAAGGAAGGAAGGAAGGAAGGAAGGTGGTAAATACATCTTATGAAGCTGCAAGGACCACAAGCTATGTTAACAAAAGGTATCATTTGTCCATGAGCCAAGGTGACAAGTGCAAGGTGACACGGTCCTACCACCTGGAGAACCACTCAGGAAATATAAACCATTACCCTTCCCCTGTCCCGAACCCTAGTGCATAGCCCACATCTTCCCACTTGGTTCTCATCTGAGATCTATCAGGCCAACTTCTGTTTGAGTAAAGATAAAGCAGCAATAAAAGAAAAGAAACATTCCTTTGAACTAATCAAAAGCTTTCATGACTTCTCCCTGTTTCCTCTGGCCCCTGGAGAGGAGGGAGGGCTCCCATTCAGAGAGCTCATTTTCCTGAGTGGGCTCTGAAAGGGCAGAACATTAGGTTTTTTTCCTTGTAAAAGAACATGGCACTGCTTTTAGAATTCGTTGGGACATTTTGGAACACAAACAACAGCGGAAGGCACTCGTGTGGTGATAATTTAATGTAATTCCAATGTCAGCGACGTGGGGTGATGGTCTAGTCAGCTTGCCTGGAGGCGGTTGCTTTTGTGCCGTGCCTGGGAGAGTGAGTGTGTGTGTGCTCAGACGCCAGCCCAGCACCCTCACGCACGGCTCCTCTCTTCCCATCCCCTTTCCCACGGTGGCTTTCCGATTCCACTCCAAAGGATTCCGGGGGAAGCAAAAGACACTGGAAATTTTTCTAAACTCCTAACCAGAAGGAATCATCCATAAAGCCACAGACATTTAGGAGGTTGGCCTGGATTATTTTACAACATTTTTTTTTTTTTTAAAGATTTTTTTATTTATTTGACAGAGAGAAACACAGCCAGAGAGGGAACACAAGCAGGGGGAGTGAGAGAGGGAGAAGCAGACTTCCCGCCGAGCAGGGAGCCCGATGCGGGACTCGATCCCGGGCCTCCGGGATCATGACCTGAGCCGAAGGCAGTCGCTCAACCAACTGAGCCACCCAGGCGCCCCTACAACATTTTAAGTTAATTATTCCAACACTTAACACAGATGATTTTTGCATGAAAATCCCAAGTTCTGGCATCTCTAGAAAAATCAGAAGGGTTGACAACCCAGGACTCACATTCCCACAGTCTTAGCCATTGGCCAGTATGGAGTAGCAGAGCATGTCCTCTAGTGTGATCTGGGCCCCCCAGCATGCCACCGCCCTACCTGGTCCACTTCTCATTTCCGGTTTCTGACCATTTCCATGGGCGTCTGCGCTCAGCAGTCCTCCCCGTAAGTCTTAGATTCCTATCAGCCCTGGCCTGCCTGGGTTTCTCTGTTTCTTGCGGAAGAAAACCACAGAAGCCAACCAGATCTGTACTGTTGTATTGGAAATTTCCATCCCAAAGATGCAAGGACCAGTTCAAGACTTTTTTTTTTTTTTTTCCATTCAAGAGGTTTTGCCACAGTCAGATTGCAACCCTACTAAAACACTGAGTTGATAGAGTCTGTTGGGATGAGATTGGGCTCTTAGTGGCATTGGCCAAACTCTGCCATTTCCCTGAAGGATAGTATCATCCGGAAGCAAGGCTACGGGCAAGAAAGTAACCCATCAGCCTCCTGTCCTAGATCCTGGGCCCAGAGGATAAAGTCTGAAGGAAGGAAGACCGGCTTTGCCTGCTGGCCGATACCGCTGATACGGGCCACATGCATTTCCTTGTACATGGGCCCGAGCTGCAACCGTACTTCTATAAAGCTTCAGGCTCGAAAAAATGCCATAAAAGCGATTCGGTCCAGAGGCTTTCCTATCAGGATCTGATGGAAACTGGAAAAGTGGATGGTGAACCCAGGGTCAGGGAGGGGGTTGAGCTCCCCATTGCATTCATCAAATATTTATCAAAAGCTGTCTTGTGGCAAGCAGGAAATGGTGAGGAAGAGCAGACGCAGCAGCCATGCCTTCCCAAAGGAAGTCAGCCAGAAGCGAGAGAAGGGCGTGGGGCCCTCACCTTGTGTTCCACGGATCCCAGCCCGGGTTTGGTGGCTGGGAAGGACTTCCCAGTGAAACCATAAAATCTGAAGGACAAAGCCAAACTGATGAGGTGAAGGGAAGCAGATGGAGTGCGCGTCAGAGAAAAAGGACAACAGGCTCCAAGAGCCCTGGGACAGGAGGGATCATGAGTAGCACACAGAATTAGAAGCAGGTCAGTGGGCTGAGATAAAATGGGGAATGGGGAGGTTTCCAGCCATACAGGGTCCTTTAGATCATAGCCTGGTACCTAGTCTCTGTCCTAAGAAAAATGCAAAGCTGTGATAGCCCTGTGGCATCAATGTGACACTGTGCAAGGCACAGAGACGGTGCGGGGGCTGCGGGATGATAGTCTCTGCACACTTTGCTTAGATCCAGTTGTACTCACGGCAATCTTAAGGACCAAAAATGACTCTGCAAGAGACAGGGATGACTGTGGGGGATCAGTGACCAACTAGAGCACTGAAGGAATGTACAATTAATTTAAGAGAAGGGCTTTGGAGTAAGCTTTATTTAAAACCCAGCTGTGTGTTCTTCGGCAGATCACTTCACCTCTCTGAGCCTGGTTTCTTCATCTGAAAAGCAGAAGCAGCAATAGTGCCTGCCTCACAGAGACGTGCTGAGGATTAAATGTGCTGATAATGTGTGTGAAACGCTTAGTATAGGGCCTGGCACCCAGGGAAGGACCAATGAATGTTAGCTATTCTTAGCTATTCCTATCTAAACCCATTTCCCCAGATAGGCTGCAGAACTTTGGATTCAAGGTGATTGGTTCCTTCGTGGCAAAAAGAGGGGAATCAAAGCTGAAAGTCCTGGAGAAGCCAGAGCTGTACACACTAGGGATATCACGTGGGTTATTATATGTGAGAATTCGCTGGCCAGGGCTCAGGTGGAACTTCAGGAAGGGAGAAGCTCGCCCAAAGAGAAGGTGTGAACAGGCAACAGTATCTTGTTTCCAACAAGCCTCAGCAAAGACATTGGAACTAATTGGCCCAGATTTGGAGGAGAAGGAGAGAAAGGGGTAGGCAGCATGCTGTGAGAAAGTGACCCAAAGGAGAGAAAATGTAGACCATAGAATCAGGTTTGGGGACAGACAGGGTGTCGGGAAGGGGCATTAGAAATCGAGCTTTTAACGCTGATGCACAAGACCACATGCCTGGAGGTCATGAGCCTGGGTCCTGGATCCGAGTCTCTTCTTCTCTCTTGCTGTGTGCCCTTTGGCCATTTTTCCTTTTGGACCTCAGTTGGAGAGGAAGGGTTTTTTAAAGTAGGTCACCTCTAACATTATTAGATGTTAATAATGGGTTTTCCTGAATCTAGCCATCTAGACTAGTTCTAACAGTCTAGATAGGACCTAGACAGATCTGTTGATCTCATAATCCCAAGGATGGACACAGAGTTGGGGTAGAAGGCAGAGAGTGGCTGAAGGCCCGGGGCTATGCAGTAAAAGGACATGAGCTTAAATCCGGGCTCCATCTCTTGCTGGCTCTGTGGCTTTCCTATCCGAGCCTCAGTTTCCCCAGCTGTAAAACAGTTCATCAACTCTAAGATGGCATTGACAATAAGATACCTGACATTTTACAGGCCATGAAACCAGGAAAAAAAATGCCACCAATAAGACTGACGTACTGTGCTTCCAGGTTTCAGGAAAGGCAGCTCATTTTGGAGATTTAAATTGTATTCAGGGTCCCTGGCAGACTCAGTCGGTAGAGCATGCGACTCTTGATCTCAGGGTTGTGAGTTCAAGCCCCATCTTGGACGTGGAGATTACTTAAAAAGAAAATCTTTTCTTTTTTTAAATAATAAAATCTTGTGTTTTTTATTTTACATTCAATAAAATGTATCTAAATATAAATCAACCTGTGCATGAGAATCAGTGAGACGCCTAGCACACAACTAGTGCTCCGTGCATTAGACAGGCACTAAATAAGAGTTTATTGAACCAAAGACAAGTTTATCAGGTGACACATACTTTTTAAAGGAGAGAAATATAGTTCAAGAAAAAACGTTTCTTAAAATGAAGCTTCCATCAGTTTTTACGCGGGAGGCACTTGGTTAGAAGGGAGAACTGAATTATATATGTTGTAAACATCTGTCATAATTTTTTTAAGTTTATTTTTAAGATGTGTAATGTTAGGGCGCCTGGGTGGCTCAGTTGGTTAGGCAACTGCCTTCAGCTCAGGTCATGATCCCGGAGTCCCGGGATTGAGCCCCACATCGGGCTCCCTGCTCGGCGGGAAGCCTGCTTCTCCCTCTCTCACTCCCCTTCCTTGTGTTCTCCCTCTCGCTGTGTTTCTCTCTGTCAAATAAATAAATAAAATCTTTAAAAAAAATGTGTAATGTTAAGTTAGGTCACTGTGCAGTTCGCTTCTGGCCTAAGGTACAGTTCTGTGTTCTCTCGGTGAGGCCCTGGTTTTCTTTTCCCTTGCTGGGAGAGCTCTGTCCATCTTGGAGATGGACCACACCCGCCATCTTGGAATGGCAAGCCAAAATGGCAGAGGCGGTTCTTTCTGTTCTCAAAAGAAAACTGGGCCCTCATTGGAAGAGATGATTAGAGAGCAAGCCTTTGATAGTTGTGTGTGTAGAAGGGTTGGGGGAAGACCCAAAAAGAAACCCCATAAAGAAGTAAATGAATGAATAAAAAGAATCCCCAGGCCTTTATTTCTCAGCCTGAGGCTTGCGTGACGCCAGCTGGTATTGGGCTTTGGATCAAATTTTCAATTCCAGTGCCTTGTCAGGGATCATTTTAAATGCGTTCACCTCTGGGAAACCGGGCCATTCGGTGAGCAGGGATCTGAGGAGAGGTGGAGGGCATCTTGTCTGATTAGCTGGGTCTTATCTGCAGAGCCGAGTGAACGGTCTAATGCGATAAGCGAGCTTTGCGAGGCGCTGAACCATCCCGACTTCTCCCTGACAGAGACAAAGCTGAGGTCCCGACTGCTCCTTACCGAATGACAGGAGCACTTGGCGAAGCCACAGAAATTGGATTTGAGTGAATCCCATCCTCCGTCCTCCCCACCCCCAACCTAGAGCATTCTGATCATCCCACGAGTTAAAGGGACTGCTCTGGTTGGGAGCGATGCCCAGAGAGGGGGAGCCAAACACGAGGGGACAGCTGGGGCCTTGCCGAGGACACACGGTCGGTTGGTCGGCAGGCTGGTGGAGAGGCTGGAAATAGACCCAGTTTTTTGGTCTATGTCAGTCTCTCCACTGAAGAATTTTGTCTTCGAATTTTTCCCGGGAAATCGCTCTACCACTGAGACCACAGCTGAGCCATCCCTAAGGTGATGGATGCTTGGTTTCTGGTCCTCAAGCGTGATCCAGAAGGCGGTGGCATCGTCCTTCGTGCAAATAAAACCAACTTGCCCACAGTAATAATAACAGCCATGACTTACCAGGCTCTTAATTTGCGTTAAATTCGTACAACCACTCCATGCCGTGGTCCCCATCGCAGTTGGCTTCCAGAGGGAAAGTCCCAGGCCACACCACCAGCAGGTACGCGGTCAGGAGTGGCCCGCCCACCCCCCACACACACAACACACACCCGTGTCTGGTGTCAGAGCCAGAGCCCCTAATCCCTGGGCTTTCCTGCCTGCCCAAAGGAGGGAATGGGCACAACAGGGATGTGAGTCCAGCCCTCCTGACTCTTAGCCTCTTAGTCTTCTAACTAATGATGATGATATGATAATAGTAACTCAATAATCATTAACCCTTTAGTCTCCTCAACAGCCCAGTGAACTGGTATGGCGACCCACACTCACCCAGGGTCACACTGCTAGTAGGTAGGATGGCTTGGGTCAAAACCTCCCCCTCCTTCCATTCCCAGCCGTCACAGGGCATGTCCAAATGCAGCCTGCTCAGGCCAGCCCTCGGGACTTATAAGTCATGCGTCACCCAGCCCATTTGCATTGCTGACGGCCTCTGTCCCTCTTGGCTTGGGCCACGCCAGCCTCCTTGCCACACCTCCAAGCAAAGAGCCTTCGCACATGTCACTCCCCCTTCCTGAACACCCTCTTTGTGTACCACTTCCTGCGTTTTGGCCTCACTAACTTCTACTTTTCCTGCAGAACTCAGCTGAAGTGTCATTAGTGCAGAGAGCTCTCTCTCTCTTCCTCTGGGGGTGATCATTCAACTATATAAATAGTTATGTCCCCATTCATCCAAGTCCTATCTGTGTGGCCGTGAGCCAGTCTTCTCAGTCTGGGCCTCACTCTCCTAATCTGCAAAATGGATGATAAGACCCCAGGGCTCATCCAAAACGGGCTCCTGGGGCCCAGACTGGGCCTAGCAAATACAAGGCGGTCTTCGTGTTTCAATGGGAATTCTCCTCCCTAAGGGATTGGCACTTAGTCCTGCCATGGAAAAGCTTCTAAAGCCCCTTGCCACCTCCTCTGATGGAAAGTGATGTCCCTGGCTTTACTTGTAAGAGGTGAATTTGGAAGGCATTCTAGAGCCCGTGCCAACAAGAAATGAACACAGTCCTTCACTCTACACGTATTTTCTGGAGACCACTCCCTGTTCAGCCAGCCTCCTGGGTGCCGGAGAGCAGTGGTAAATCAGACACGCTTCCTGCGTCTCGTGATTGCGTAGCTGAGTGGCGAAGCAGATGCTTCAGGTAGAGAGAAAGGGGAAGCGTGTCTAAGGGCATGGTCTATTTCAGGCCGGTGCCAAGCATTTTATAAATGACATTTCATTATCCGTTTTCAATCCCAGCTAAAGCTCCCTTCTGAAGTGCTGGTCCTATCCCCATGTCACAGATGCAATATTTGAGGCAAGAGAGGTGAGGTGTCCCCACGAAGAGCGGTGGGGCGTCTTTGCTAAGTCTATCCCCTGGCTGCAGCCAGAACTCTCCTGACCCTCAGGGGAGGCCGCATGCTGTAATATTGGAAAGTCCTAGGTCGAGTCCTGGCTCTGAACACCAGTGAACATATGACATCTCTCAGCCTCTGTCCCCTGAGCTGACAGAGTAGAGATGGCATCGCCTCCCTCACAGGGTGGTCTTCACGTTTAAGTGAAACAAATCTTGTGGATATTCCCAGCTCCTCCCCATAGAAGATGCAGGGGGGAAAATGTACGTGTTCGTCGCTCCCAGCAAATATCGGTAGGAAAGCAAGTAGGATGGGAATACTCCCACAATGGGAACATAAACAAGATCGATGGAGCCTTGTGTGCCTTTTTAACAAAAATCTGTTCTATATACGGACTGTTTGGAAGAATTAAGAAAGTTAGAACTTGTCATTGAGCAAACGACTTGCTACTTCATTTTCCATATGGACGGTTGGCTCAGACTCTGAGACCCTTCCGAATGCGAATCCGTCTCATCTGAGCCCAGGGAACCTACGTAAGCCAGGAAATTTGCTACTTTCTACAGACATTTTTCTAAATCTCATGCCGTGAGGAAAACCAATAAAAACAACCAAGCAGAAGCCCAAGGAGGACTCATTAAAGACATAAAGGGAATGTCTGGCTTTGTGAATAGGGCACACTTGGCCTCAGCCACGAAGAGAGACACACAGTGCCTAGTGGCAGCAATTATAACAATAAAAAGAAGTGTGTCTGTCTCCCCAGGCACCAGGTGGGTGAGGAGGCGGCTGGGGGCAGGGGGGACAGCGGTGATTGCCAGTGAGTTCTGATGTGGAATTAAGCCTCAGCGGAAGTGGAAAGGTCACGGACACCGGAGTGTGCCAGCTCTCGTTAGAACCCAGGGTGCGCCATCTTGGCATGGGGTCATGTGCAAGTGGCTCCTCCTTTCTGGGCCACTGATGCCACAGCTAAAAAATGGAAATCATCATGCATTTATTCATTCGTTCAACAAATAGTTACAAAGCACCTGCGCAGGCACTGTTCTAGGCCCCAGGGCAGTAGCAGTGAATGAGGCTGATAAGCTCTTACCAGTGGAGCTGAGATTTGCTGAGTCGTGAGTCAGACACAGTAATAATGATGAACCTGCCACTGACCCTGTCCTCCTAATCTCCTCCGCATCCCTTTGAGGCAGACGGGACAGCTGTTGTATCCCCACTGTCCAGATGAGGAGACTGAGGCCCAGGAGCCTCACCCAGCATCAGGTCACAGGCTGGCTCTTCTCACTCTACCACCTGCCTTGGGTGAACCAGATCTTATTGCCAGGTGAGATCACAGGACAGGTACAGCCTGGGCATTGTTCTCAGTCTGGAATTTGTTCCCGTGACGTCACCATTTACAGGATTTGCACGATCTGCCTTTGCAGTTGCTGTGTGGTCCCATAATCCTCTGCCTACTTCTCCCC